>OOFE01021827.1:0-15601 GCA_900323365.1 Monocentris japonica | reverse complement strand
ACATTGAAATGCTCTCTAGAGGTGCAGGATTAAAAAACTGTGTAGGAAAGTGGGTGTGGTGTGGGCAGAGAGCACAGAGCATACTATAAGGCTTGTGAATATATTGCTATTGGTAAGAGGCTTTAATTGACCAGTATTTCTACATTTTGTGGTCAGATTTCATGGTTCAGCTCCAGGCCATGTAACGTGAAATACAATCAAGGATATAGTGAAAACTTTTTAGCTCCTTAAAATCAACTGGTGCATTGTCAACATTGTCAGCATGGCTTGAAATTAACTTATTGGCTCACTAGTCATTGTAGCTAC
Organism: Monocentris japonica; assembly: GCA_900323365.1. Classification (NCBI taxonomy): domain Eukaryota; kingdom Metazoa; phylum Chordata; class Actinopteri; order Trachichthyiformes; family Monocentridae; genus Monocentris; species Monocentris japonica. Next base: position 15,295 of record OOFE01021827.1, on the reverse strand, counting down.
TAATTTAAGTTAACCATCTCCCATGTTTTCTTACCAAACATTTTATAGGTAAATAACTGGGCATAGTATACTATTATAGCATGGGACTTTCACCATATTAAGTCTGCACAAAAAAAATGTATGGATTATATAGATTACTCTACTGAGATGAAAACAAAGAAAATGTACAAATTTTTAGATGTGGCTTCAAGACACATATTTTTGTTATTTGAACACATGTAGGATATACTTTGAAGAAGAAGAAAACATTTGGCTGAGATATACATAACATAGTACAGAATCAAATATCTGAAAAGAAGTCCTGTAGAGCCAGGTGAATTGCACCACTGGCAGCCTGTCTTAAAAGTCCATGGCCCCATTCTCAGCAGCGGATTGAGCACAGAACAATTCTTCGTTTGGGTACACATGGATAAACACAAACTTCTGAATGCTAGGACTTGCTGATGGAAAATAATCTTTTTTGTAACTTTAAGATCCCACTGCTGGTCCAGTATTTATGAAACCAAAATCTTTGCTACATACTGCTTCAGTAATTGTAGGTTATTTTCTCGAGCAAAAATGTGATGTACAATGTTTCACTCTTAGAAAAACTGCTTGATAGAATGAGCCCTTGTTGGTCTACTACATGTAGGGAGTCTTTATAAATCTGCGTACCAAACACCAGAAAGCCCTCTGGCACTGAACTAGATGGTTCATAAATTTATACCACTATCAGACATTTAGTTATTTATTCTGAGTATCACCCTATCAGTGCATGCAGAGACCAGTATGAGTGCAGCAGGAGAGTGTTGATAATAAGCTAATCGTCTGCATTTACACACAGCTAGCTGCCACTCCATACAAGGAAATAAGTCTTCCTCAGGCCATAACTTTCTGTTTGCATGATAACTAGAGGGTTTATTAGTTTAGATATGTACCTGCTCCATCATACCTTTCTCATATCTGTCATCTGAACTATTCATAAATCTCGGATATGTTGCTCTCTGCTCCAGTGGAACCAGACTGCTCTCACCTATGAGGAAATGAACATCATTTTCTTTTTACATTTCCTGCAGAGATTCTAGTAACTCAGAGTTCAACACAGCAATAGTTGGAAATAGTTGGAAAATATTGAGGTTACAATATCCCTTATTATACAAACAGTTCCTTATCTGGAGTAGAACAAAGTAGTTTGATCAAACCATTGCAATCTTGAATGACCCCACATTTTATCTGGACCATTACCACTTACCTTAAACTATGCGGCTGAAGTTATAATAGCATTTTAATCAAATGGTGAAGTAGCTCAAAATGGCTACTACAGTAAATAATATCGAGTAGCCAATATTTTATCATGATATTTAGGTTATTTCAGTCACAGAAAAAAGTCCATATAATGGCCTTAACTCCTCTTAGGGAGATAAATAGGAAATAAGGTAACAGGAATGGGGGCAGTAAGACCTCTTCATGCTCATGGTGGTTCCTGCTGAAAGAAAGGCCCTACTGATGTGGATGATTGGTCTTATGACAATGATAGATGGTGTTTCCTGGGGCCTTGCAGGACCCTGCTGTGCTGCCAGTGACACTGGGGAGTCCCACTAAATGTCTATGCCCATGTCACAGACCTACAATGAAAGCCTGAGGGGAATGTAGGCTAGATAATCCAGTTACATACATCCCATCAAAACTTTTTCAGCATTGCACAGTGAATAGTGACAGCAGCTAGTGAGGTACAGATGTTTAGAGAGGTTATGGCCTACAGTTTGTTTTCAACAGAGGCATATTAAAGGACATTATCAGTGTTTTGACATGGGTCCTATGTCTTTCTTGGCATTATGGGAGTTATTACTATAGAACGCTGTACAGCATCTCTTTCTATTAATGAGATACATGGGAGCCATTAGGAACTCATACCTCATTAGAACTGGTGAGTTTATCTTTCTTATGTCCAACATTGTTTCACAACATGAACTCAGTGAGATCAATTTGAATCAAATGAAAAGAAAAATCTTAGGGCACTAAAATGTTTCTGCAATAGCAGAAACATAGCATGCATGTTAAGTTGCTGTTTGTAGGATGAGTTCCCCTTGTTGCTGTTATGCACAATAGACATAACAGTCAAACTACCTTCTTGTCAGTCATCTATAAAGTCCAGAGTTTGAGAGTCAAGAGTCTAAGAATAATTCACATTTGAATCTACTAATATCATAAACTTAGTTGGTACTTAGGGTACAGATTTGGTACATAATAGATTTTAATCAAAGTTTCACATCCTTGTCTAAACCTGCAAAGGGCATAATTAGAGAAGAGGCTATGCTGAAGGGCAGTGTTCTAAATTAATTTAGATTTCAAATAGACCTTCAGCAATGGCAGACACAATCGTGTGCTGAGTAATATGAGCCCACCAAAGAAAGATGGATCTCCCAAGAAGTGAAATTTTACAATAATTGGAGTAGATATCTCTGCTCTCGATTTCAACCAGGGGCCAATCTTTAGGTGGCATTTCATTATACCGACAGGAATTGTCACCATAATGAATTCATCAATGTTGGTAAGATAAATGGCTCAACAAGAAATAGACAGGACCATCTTCCTGATCTGATGTGGGAAATTGTCTTTTTTATATGTCATCTTATTAGAAAAAGGGACAGCTATTTGGGCATCAGGACCATATGAACATCTTTTTCAATTTAGTGTGTTTGAAATATTAATGGCAACATGATTTGACCTATTCTGGAAGCATATCCCATGCAATGACAGAGTTGGCTCATTTAGCAAGATCAGACCTTTGGCCTTATTCTGGGTCTCCATATGGCACAAGATGAACAATGAATAGAAACAAGCTCACACATGCTTTTTAAATCCCAATTCACATTGATACTCACTAGTTGATACTCTTACTAAATAAACGTGCAAAGACTCAAAGAATAGTAAGCATTTCAGAAACAGAATCATGCACTTGCTTTAGTATTCCCACCTGATCCAATTTGAATTAGTGGACATCATTTGTCATTTCTTTTGTTTATCAAGAAGATGGGTATTATGGGAAGTGTTGTTGGCTAATTGTTGTAGGCATCTGGTTATCTGGTTATCTGACTGATCCTACTTGGGAGGGACACACGACAACATTTGATACATGCCAGCAATGTGAAGTTTTTGCAACATCAAACAAGTTTATGCTTCCTCTCAATTGCACAGAGAAATATTGCAACAATAGAATTCATATGTTGCCAGGAAACAATGAGTCTCAAGCAGTACTAACTAATGAAAAAAGTTGATTATTATTCCATAGTGTTATACAATATGTATTGGTACTAGTATTGTGATGTAGACAATACACTGATAAATGTATTGTGCACCTGTACATATACAAGTTCCATTGTAGTCTACAAAGGGTGAGGTTTTTCCATATTCAGATTTCAGTTTTCATTAAGTCCAAGTGAGTTAGTGGGTTTACAGCAGCAGGAAAAGGATGCACAGAACAAAATTCTATTTTTGTGTCTGTGTGGAGGGGGTGGGGGGTGACTTGCATTCAAGTAGAACTATATGAAAGTGAAGGACAGAGTTATGAATTATGTAGGAGTGAAAAAAATCCTGCTGACAACAAAAAACAGGCTCCTCAAGCATAGCTGTACTGCAGCAGTATTACTGCACTGGTTCCACTGGTTCTTTAGGAGCAAACATTCTCTATCAGTGTACAAAGGTAATTTATAACTTAACCATAGATTCTAGCCTATAAATGTTACACACTTCCAAACTGTCAATAATCAGAAATAAAATGTAATTAAAAGCTGTGTTCTAGAATTTATTGTATTGTATGGCTTTGGTGTGTGTGTACTCTCTCTCTCTCTGTAACCTGTGTAATTATCCTTTCTATTGTCAAACATCATACATCTTAAGAGGTGAGTTCTGTTTAGCTCAATTACATGTTCATGATGGAACTACAGTGTTTTTCTGCAAACGGGATTGATTGTGAGTGGTTTGTGCATACTGCTGTGTGCTGCAGGTTCTCCTACATAGGAATGGCAACTCTGTGCACTAAACCAGGTCCCTAGTATGCAGCAGTCATCTCAGTAATTACATTGCCATTTCCTACACATATCACACTCTGGTTAACCTGTGCAACACACTGTATCCCTGTTTGATCCAATTCAAGTCAATGACTTGTAATTAGCTCAGCAAGCAAGGTGTAATAATAGTTTTGTTGCTGGTAAAAAGTTATGGTGGTCTCCCACAGACAGTTGCTAAGTTAACTGCTGGAGATGCAGCTCCAAATTGTCTACTGTCCTGCTCCATCATAATGCTGTTTGGGTACAAAGATATTTGCTTGTTATCTTTAATTGTCCTCCCCATGGTGTTCAGTGCAGCCAATTATATTGTACTCTGAGAGACATTTGTATTTGCAAAAGGTCACTCACATTGTTCCAATTCTTGCACATATTTATCAGCTAGTCATTACAGTCCTCATGTGAATTAGACAGAAAGTGAAGCACTATTTCAAATCATTGGATGTTGGACCCAGCAGTTGACAAATCAGTTTAAGTATCATAGTCATATTGTATAGTTGTTGTTCTAAATGTGTCATATTAAGAATAAATGTTGCACTGCAGTGGCCGTCCTGGTATTGTTGTCACCATATAGGCAAGATGCAAAGATGCACCTCGAAGATATCCTCTAAGATATTTTGAAGGTGCATCTGTACCGATATAAAGACTATTTGAAAATAGTTGCTTCTGTATATACATCCTTGCTGCTACATGCAGTCAAAAAATCATAAGTGAATAACAGCAGAAATGTAGTTAGGCCTAGTTGACATCAAAACAAAATGCCTAACACCCATAAACCTTAACCTAAACACACCCTAAGCAAAAGTCAGAGTCAAAACTTACTAATCTTCTATGAATCTTATGAAATTTAAAAAAGCATTTTATTTTTCCCAGCCACTTTTGCATTGGAGAGCACTAACGGCATCTCTAAACGTTGTAATTTACATTAGGTTATACCACAATATCATGAAATTTGGCAAAGAAATATTATACTCTAGAAACCCTCACAGAGCAACATCACATCAGCTACAGAACTCAGGCCCTAGTTTTCAGCAAACATGTTATCTAGTCTGGGATAAAGTTAGTTTGCTAGACAATTACATTTTTTGAAAGCTGTCAGTGAAAACTGAAGTAACTGAACTCAAGGTGGAACAAAAGACAAAAAACAAAAAAAACGTAATAGCTTCTGGGGTGAAAGGTTTCTTGAGAGAATTTTCAGTCATGAATGGCAGGTAGACAACCTAGTGTAGCTAATCAGTGGTCTCTCAGAAAGTATACGTATCTTGATTTTACAGTTCAAAACCTTCATAAGATAACACTAGACCGGCTTATGAAAGATAATTGGTGCGTCATACCCTCTTCCTTTAATCTTGTGTCACTCAACTGTGTTGTGTCACTTTGACATTGTGACATTGTGATTTGACACTGTGCTGTTCTGTTAGTTCTGTACTGCACTATGGTGTTTTTCAACAGTCAGCCCTCCTTTGCATTCTTTGATTGAGCGCCCCTTTGGACACAGGGAAGAGAGGAAAGATACCAGTGCCGTAGGGGAACCTGGGTGTCACAGGAGCATGTTTCAGAAATAAAATAAACAAACAAACAAACAAACAAGAAGTGTTTTCTGTGGCTCCTGGCCAGGTGTCTGAGGCTGCTGCCTATATATTGCCTTTGCCATTGACTGTTACTGGTCCCTTTTAATCACCATTATGAAAACTCCATGTGCAAGCCATGCTCCATTCCCAAACATATTTTTGTTTGTTTCTTTGTTTGTTTCTTTGTTTTGGCCACAGAACACACATACAGTGCAAGTATGCCTGTGCCAAGAGCTGAATCACCAAACTGTGTCAAGGATCCTTGTGCTGCAAATCTTTCTGCAGCAACACTGTTCCCGCCAGTGATGGACAGTACTTCCACTTCAGTCCATGCATATACAATACAGTACATATGAACTGTGCATGTGATTACTTTTATTTGTTTTGGAATTTGTATTCGGATGCTCTGAAAAACATTGCAGTGTAATTTTAATGTCATTTTATTACACTGTTTCATCTGATCCAATTGGTGTGTTGGTGAGTGAGACGCTATCAATTCAATTCAATTCAATTCAGTTGACTACCAAAGTTGTCATAGGCAGACAAAATTATTTCTATGTTCAGGATATAGTTTTGCTGTCCTGTTTACTAGCTGTATTGCCTCAGGCACAAAGGAGGCTCTATGCCTATTTGTTGTCTACTTGGTACAGTAAATCAAGGTCAGAAGTTCAAACTGGTGGTATGGGACATGAGATATTTTCTCCGGAACACAGACAGAAAAGCAGAGTGAGTGGGAGTGTGCCGTCTGCGTATTTCACAAGATGGTGCTTGTGCTCGAGTGCTCATTCAGTCATTAGTATAGAGGGTTAAAAGCTTTCAAAACACACTCATGTGGTGAATTTCTGCAAACCGAGCGCTTTGAAGCAGCTATTAGAACTCTGCCCAATAAAACTGGAGACACTTTTCCTATTTACCCTAAGAATATGACGCAGTCTACTGCATTTTGCATAATAAGCAACATTCATTATAGTGAATGAAAGTTGAACAACACTCAATCATCTAAATCATTGCACCAATTTCACAGCCAACACCCTTTATGCAACACTGATTGACCTTTAAAAGCTTAAAAATATGGTTTGGGGTATTGTTTGGATGAAGAAGGTGATGGGTTGAAAAGGCTGCCTGCATCACTCCCTCTACATTTAGCCTCTCGTAGGCTAATCATACTATATCTATGAACTTTTATGTAATGAGAATCACCCTCTTGCCCTACGTATCTGCTTTGCAAACATCAAAATTCATATTAACACGCAGTTCAGTGAAGATTTGTCCACACTGCAAGTTGCTTGGACCTTGGACCTTGAACTTGGACCACCAAAGGGGCCAGATTAAAGGTTCAGCCCTCAACAACCTCTCAACAGCATTAATATTACTATTTTATTATGCTACTACGCTACTACTCTACTACGCTACTACTTTTGAAATCAAAAGGCTGAAAATTTGGTGGTTCAAGGGAGTCTTTTTAAGGTTTTATGGATAGTATATCAATGAGTTACTTGAGTATTGTATATTTATTTGGAACTTGGCTCATCTGACAGTACTTTCCACCTCTTCACTCCCCCTGCATGGGTCCAATAAAGGCAGACACTACCACTCTAAACTGTGTAGTCTGCAGCGTATCACAAACCCAATTGAGGATGTTGGCATTGTTGTTGCATCCATACTTGGCAAGCCAGCTTCTTGCCTGTTTGAACATCTTTATTCAGTCCCTTATTGGAGTGGTGCCAGCAAACTGCCTCCCCTTCTTCTACTCCTTCAATTTCTCATGATCCAAATATACATAAAGTAATGGTCAATAGAGCTACAATTCTTTTAAATACATTTGTCATGCTTAGGGACAAATTACGGGGATGTACAATTGCATCAGCGTTTGAAGCTAATGAAAATTTTAGTCAAATAAATCACCATTTTACGATGCGATGCGATACTATACGATATGATATGATTTGATTTGATTTGATTTGATTTGATTTGGGGATTCTAAAATCTGATTTGAAAGGACAAAAACTACCACTCTTACTACTACTACTTACCTCTCAATTCAATTATTTAGTGATTAGTGATTTTAAAGACTCTAACATAACCCCATGAGGCCAATAACCTGTTAATAAGGCTCCACTGTACTTTTTGGTCGATATCAGTGGAACAAACGTGCACTCAACGTGTTACAGAAATGCAATCAGTAGGACACTCAAGGACAGTGACAGGGCCTCACTACTGTCACTAGTGTTTCCCACCCACATTTCCCAGTAAATGTATACATTTACCAAGTTCCCACATTTACCATAACATATAGACTGAATGTGTGCTGTTAGGAAACACAAACTGTTTTGTTTGGTCCATATGAGAAAGTCCACATGAGTTTGGAATTATTCAGAACACAACAAAGTGCAGAGATAATGTTTCCATTGTTTATGTGTTAGTATGTATCATAAGATTCATATTGATGCCAATCTTAAAGAGAAAGAAAACAACAACTGGTCTGCTTATGTTGTGTGATTCAAAAGGAAACTGTCCTCAATTGACCTCAATTCTTATCAATGGGGCTTTTACTAATTTATACCATTTATACTGAATGATATGCTAATAATCATAATTTCTCTGTATCAATCAAGAGGGGAGGTATAGTGGGCCAGCATCAAATAGAACAAGAGGAAATATTATTTATTTGTTTAGTCACTGTCTATATTTCACCAAAGGAACAACCTCAAAGTAGGAACAGTAGGAATGCAAAATATTCGTTCAACATTGAAAAAATACAAATTTGACTTCAGAATGGAAGGCACATTCTGCACTGAACATTTTTTTCAGTGGCAAATGAAAACATGAACACATCCAGAAACATCCAATTTGAGGAAATAGCCTTCAGTGCAGGCAGCAAGGAGACAAGATGCTGAGAAATACGGGGCTTTCTCTCTACAAATAATAAATATCTTCCCTATTTGCATGCAATGCACATCTTCTTGGTGTAACAATGCCAGGTCTTTGTACATCAAAGGAAAAAGTCCTTGGAAAACAATACATGAGGATGGAGGTGTCGGTGGGCCTTGTTGGTGAGGCATGTCAGGTTGTTTTCTAAGTATAGCAAGCAAAAAGAGAAATGATTATGCAATGAGCAGGGTAAATCTCTTCCTCCAAGCAGAGATGCAGAGAATGCTGCTGTCTGATGGGTAAATGGGTCAAAGTAATGGCATTTCAAAACATTACAAGATTATCATTTATTTGTTCCCTCAGGTCTGAAATGATTGTGTAGGGCAAAATATTGACGTTGAAATTCATGAGACTTGATGAACTGTATTAGGTTTCAAGGCCATGTAAACTAGTTTAAACCATGTCATTATTTTAAGATGGCGTGTTGCATGAGGCAGTAAGGAAATGCATTAAATTACTTATATTACCATGTTTCAATTGCAGGGTTGCTTCGTAGCTTTGATGGCACCTGTCTTTGTGAATTGTACTCCCCAAGTACTTGCACAATACAGAACACAATGTAGTGAAAAAGCACATTACAGAGAAAAAGGCAATGAATAAATCTTTTTCAAATTAGCTTACCTTGAATTACAATCAAGTGTGATAAAAGATTTAATGGAAAGCCAGTTTCTGTGACAACAATGACAGTTCTGGAAACATACTGTCAACACACTATCATCATACAGCATTCTTTCCCAAACCTCCCGCTGCCTCTTTTCTTTTAGGAGTTTGTGGACAAATGCTCATTTGGGAAATGAAAAACTGAAATACCCCAAGTTCAATGTTATGGAAAGGAACCACAGCACCACCTAGCCTAGTGTTGTATGAATTAAACACTATCCGATTACAAGTGAAACTTTATACTAATTAAGTTCTTCAAGTTATTAAGTTATTCAAAGAAATAGCCATACAGCATTTTATTCTCCAGACCATTAGCTTCAAATTATCAAGATTCAAGATTCAAGAGCTTTATTCGTCACATGCACATACAGGATGTACAGTGAAATGAAAGTGGCAATGATTACGGGATTGTGCAAAAACAACAACAGTAATAGTATTTACAAGGAAAAGAAGCAACAATATTTACAGTAAAAAAGAAGCAACACTATTTACAATAGAATTGGCTTCATACAACATTGTGCTATACTGTGGCATTCAAAATAAGCAAACAGTTATTTTACTGTACAGATACACGTTCATCTAAACTACATATTGTATGAAGTACCAAGGGAAATATAACAAATAACCTGCAGCACACAGTATAGAAACAGGATATTACATCTAAGGAACCAGTCTGCTGACTAAGGAAACCTCTAAGGCGGACAGCCTCTCATGGCTCACAAAGGCACAATTGATCCAGTACAAGCACCTGGTTGAATACACCTGAGAAAATGCAACTTAAATTTGAAGCCTCTTTGGGCATGTGATCATGCACCCCTTGCAAGCCAATATTGTTAACAGAAGCTGTGATACTCATATTCATATACATACTCATATACAGACTTAGATATCGATATGATTATGTGCTGTGATTTATTTGGTATCTACTTGCTTGTTTAACGCAGTGCCAGGCTATCAAAGGAAAGCATAACGTCATCTGACCATTACCTTGGCATTGTGTAATGAAGGCCGACCACTGTGACTCAATTTCCACAAGGAGAGGGGCACATTTAACCCTCACAGCATGATCAATCAGATGCAATGCTTTCTCATAGCACTTGTGGTTTGAGAAAGCTGCACGGGAAATCAGAATAACTGTCACAATAGCATCACAGTAATATTTTAGTGGTCTGACTACCTATCAAAAAGGAAACCTACTTATGGACTCCAAGAGCAATGACCTCTTAGGTGTCACTGGGTACAAAGACATGCCCTGTCCAAGTTGATTCATGTGCTGGCCACTCTGAGTCATGGCTAGTCCCCATCCAATTACTATTCCATAATATATCAAGGGAATCATGGGTACACTGAGGACAGTCACAAGTGACTTGAAGACACCTGTGGGTAATGGACAGTAGTGACAGTTGTTTCGGATCACACTACAGATGTAATGATTCAGTTGAAAAGGCAGTGGAGGGAGGCCAGGTCGTCTGATAACTAGGTCAAAAACTGGCGGAGCTTGATCCTTCCCCAGCTTCTGTGGCTACAACGTGGCTTCAATTATTTCTTCCTTTTAATAGAAAGGCAGGAAAGGAAATCCTTTAAATGTGTTCGTCAAATCAGGGCCATTTGAAACCTCTCTCTGCTAATGAATTAAAGCTACATCAAAAGTGAATTCATATTCATAAGAAAATCAGAATTGGAAATGATATCCTGGGTGTAGCGATCAGGGTGAACATGTCTGTGAAAATTGCATATGGATGATTTTAAATATATGATATAAAAAATATATCATTTTAAAGGTACAACTATGGAGGGGTGTTATGGGCAACCTCTTAGGATAGTAGCCCTATTTCTTGACAGCTTGGTTTGCATGAAGTTGCCAAGTGACTAGGCTTCAGAAGTCCAAGGTCAATTAAGCATCATGGCCTACATTTTTTTTATTTTCAGTTCTATTTTGACAACAGCTCAGGGTGAGGATGCCAATGTCACATACAGACTAACTATACTATAAGAAGCAAAGGTCTCATCCTTGCTCCATGAAGCATCACAATTAAATGCCTTTTACTTTTCTTAACTCTCTCAAAGTGACACACTCTTACTAAGAGACCCAAGAAATGTAAAATATTTCCATAACTTGCTTGTTGAGGCAAAACATAAATGGTTCAAAACTAAACCAGGCCACAGATTAATCGGAGCCAGTGTTTACAATGTGCATAGACTACATTTTCTTTGCTGCAGTATGAATGGTGTTCTCTGCATGAAACCTGTTACCTCTATGTAACTGCGTGCCAATGGAGTCCCACTATGGTCATCAATGCATTCTGTTTCTCAGTGCTGGGCTTTAGTGAGCTTCCAAACTCCAGAACTGCTGGTCTGGCGAACACAGGCAACTCTCCTGCCCAAAGTCCATCTCAAGGGATGGTGAACTATTGGCCAGTTGTGAAATGGATGTATCTGTAATACTTCATGGATGAATACATGATCTCATCAGAGCTTCACTCATTCCAAAATACCTCTCAGTAAAAATAAATAAATACATTATATTGACACTGCCAACAGCAAAACTTGCAAAACTTGCATCTCATGATAACCACGTAAAAGATGTTCTGGATGACTACATATTTTATAATATTTTGGCAGTCAAAATGCCAAGCCCACTGGTAAAAGCTTGAGTGTACCACAGAGAAAATGTGGCAAAGCAAGGGCACAAGGCAGAGAGAATAGCCCTTACCGCCAGGCAGGCTAGAGCTGCCAGTGCAAATTCAACCTAGAAGCAGGATTGGCCTTACAGTGACTGTTGGCATGTTTCCTATGTTGCAATGAATTCCATTAAAGACAATATTTTTGGTGGATGCTGTAGCTGATCCCAGCAATAAAAAAAGAGTTTGCAAGGTCTGTTCATTGATATTAAAGCTAGATATGGGAAGGTAGGTAACCTGCCATCATGACAAATGTTTTTCTTGATCATTGTGTCTCATTAAAACTTAGTTAACAGCCTATAAAAATTTGAGTTAATAAAAATAATAAAGTTAGCAGCTATATCTAATGGTAGGCTATACCTAGATAACAGTAGCTATCCACAGAAGGGAGTAAGCAATATGCTTTTCTCCCTCTCACATTCATAACAGGCCAGGAACAGTGCTGCCATACTGCCATTACTGCCCTATCTTGTTACCATGATTCAAGGATTTTGTCTTTGTTTTATTGCTTCTTCCTGAATATAGACAATATCACCTTGCTGTGTACTCCCTCTGTCTGCAGTGCGTCTTACAAGATGAGAGTCTTTGTAAAAGAAACTAGAACATCTTCCCTGTGTGCATCATAAAGCTGAGATCCAAATGTTGAGGTAGATAGAGCCATGAAGGAAGCATGAAGCCCCAAAGCACACCAATAGAGAAGCACTAGAAGCACTAGACAGGTAGTGACACATTATAGACTGACATTTTTCTTTTTCTTCATTTTTTAGTCTTCTTCTATTACCTCATTTTTCTGACTTCACTGACTATCCCAACATGGACAGAGACTTCCATGTCACTGCAGGTCTTAGTAATTAATTTCTAGTGCTTCCATAGTGACTTCTGTTCTTCCTGCTTAAAGGACTTCACATATGTCACATATAGTCAATTTATGGTTACATGGGTATCCTACTGTATATCCCCTATCCTACTGTGGACTTTCCCCATAACCAAACTTAGCCATTTATCTCACAGCTATAGTATTACTAAAGACTAGCTTTAGTCTTAAATCTCTGGCCTTACATGAAAATGTTTTCTATATAAAAGTTGAATGGATTGAGAAAACCTTGGTGTGTCATGGCAGTCTCCTCCTGCTACACAGTTATGATGATTGCCATATAATGTTGTCATGGAAACTGGATATTGAACTTGAATAGATAGTATGAGCTTCCCCTGGTGAAAATATACTGACATGCAAACATGTCCAATGTGAAATAGTATTAGTATCAATAGTGTTTTTCAGAAATTAGGAAATGCAAATGCCTGCCTGACAGATTTTAGGACTGATTGAACTTGCAGAACCATGCAGAAGCCAGCTATGTCTGCATGCTGTACATGATGATAAAAATACTTCTGCAGTTAGTAGGACCATGTAACATTTGCACTCTATTCCCAGTGCTCACTAGCAATTTTTACTCACTCTAAGTAGATTGACCTCTGAGCATTGATTTTATTGTTACTTTCTCAAGCAACGTGACAGAGCTGTGGCATGTTGGAAAGCTGGTCCTCTGTGTTTCACACAGGCAGCTCATATTTATAATGCCATTTCTATTTTCAAAATAATTTGATGAAACCCTTCTTTTCAGCTACTCTACCTTAGTGGTGTAATGCCTGTTTGAAAGTATGAGACTATATAGGCTAGCCCTCACATCATATATACACACATGCACACAGACTGTGCTGTAGTATAAAAGCTATAACATACACTTTTGAGGTTGTGCTACATTGCCACTATGTTATTGCTTCAATAAAATGCTTCATCAACCAAATGGAGGAAGTACGATTTGAATGACTGTCCACTTTTTTAACTTCACATAATATGCTAGTAGTAGACTCATATTTAGATACAATCATATCTCTCATATCAAATGTTATGGGTATAAGCAAAATCAAAACATGTTTTAACATGAATACTGCAACCCATTTAGAAAGGGCTGTCTGTCCGCTTTACTTTGTTTGTTTGTTTGTTTGATTTGTTTTTTCATTGTGGTCTGACGCTCTAAATTGCTTTTTGACATAAAGCAGACCAGTGTGCACCAGACCAGTAAAATGTGTTATTAGAACAGACTTTCAAGCCTGTTAGGTTTCACTGTGTTGCTTTGTGTTGTTCAAAAGGACATTATGATTTGATTTAAAAGTAAGATTACAATGAGGACGTTATAAAAAGTGTGTGATGATGCACATAATGTTTCAGGTTGCTTTTTTCTTGGAGTACCCTTTTAATCTTAAACTCACGATAATATTATGAATTAATCCAAACATGTAAACTATTTCATTTGCTATGATTTTAGTGCTTAACACACTTGCCTCAAACTTATTCTTCAGAAACCAGGAATCACACTAATGTGTGACACAGCAGGTATTCGATGGCACTGTAAAAACAGAATATCATTGCTTAAGGCAAGGTGACAGGGATAATAATCTGACATCCTTTATGTTTAATATTTAAATCCCAGAGGTAAAGAAAGAAGGATGGTGGTGTCCTTGTTTCAAATGCCTTTCCTACTCTATCAACCCAGTACAGAGCAAAACAGAGTCAATAGTAGAGAGCAATCAACAATCGCACCTCAAGTTGTCCAATACGTCTATGACTGATGGTTCGAAAAACCATTTGGAAATAGAAAAATTTGAAGTTATAATGTTATAAGTAATTTTGATAAGAAATCGCCTGTGAAAATGACCCAAATTGTTTTTGGCTGTACTGATATATACACATTTTGTCCTATTTACCAACCCCCATTGATGCCAACATTGTCCATCTCCATGACCTACAAACACATATGCATTATCACCTTTGAGAATAGAATTCATTCATGCTTTGCAGTATGACTGTTTGATAAATAATATAAATAAGGATTTCCTTAACAGCTGCATGAACACAGCATTTTTCCTTTGTGTACAGCAGTAAATCATTTTGTACATATTTTCTTCCTTTCAAACTGATGATAATGTATGGTTTGATATTCTGCAGCAGGGCATTTTGGGAATTTGCAGGATAATATATGCATTTGTATTAAATAGGAATGCTTTACATACTCTATATGGCCAAAAGTCAGTGGACACCTGACCATCACTAAAACCATGGGCATTAATATGGAGTTGGACCCCCCTTCTGGGAAGGCTTTCCACAAGCTTTTGGAGTGTGTCTGTGGGAATTTGTGCCCATTCAGCCAAAAGAGCATTTGTGAGGTCAGGCAGTGATGTTGGATGAGAAGGCCTGGCTCGCAATCAGCATTCTAATTGCAGGCCAATCGAGTTCCTCCACACCAAACTCGTATAACCATGTCTTTATGGACTTTGCTTTGAGCACAGGGGCACAGTCATGCTGGAACACAAAGTTGGAAGCGCCCAATTGACTAAAATGTCTTTG
>OOFE01021826.1:0-18548 GCA_900323365.1 Monocentris japonica | reverse complement strand
CACACACACACACACACACACACACACACACACACACACACAGAAAACGTTTGCTTGGAGAGATGGCAGCTAGAGGACAGTATGTCCTCTGCTGTCACTGTTGTCTTTAACTCTTGACTGTGAAAGAGTCATGTTGAGAACTAAATAGAAAAGTAACCTTACAGCTCCACCTCTGCCCCTCATTTCATTTTCTCTTTCTCTCTGTCTCAGCCACCCAGAGGAGTCCATCTGTGACTTCTGACCAATCACAGAAATCGCTGGAGAGCCTTTTTTCTGCCAGGTGGGTGATGTATGGAGTCATGCTGAAATGGAGACTGTCTGGCACCACAGATGTGCTGCTAGCTGCTAGCTGTGGTACCACTGCATATGTTGACTGAGCAAACACGGGCTTCAATGAATTCAGTGATTCATACCTTGTTGGTCCACAATATGGAAAATTAGAGATTCTCTTTTTTACATCCTCTTCTCTATCCAGTAACTGGGGTGTACGTTTATTTCATGAATCCACAAAAAGATTATGGGAAGGAATGTCATAGCCGAGTGGTGTGGGTTATGTATTCACTGTAGCTATACATCCCTCTCTCCCTCTCTCCTGTAAGACTGGCCCTCAGCAGGACTCGTCTCCTGACTCGGGCTGCCAAAGGATTCATGTGTCGATCGCACAGCAAGTCTGGTGACTCAATTGGAGAGAGCGACAACGAGAACAAAGACTACATTCCTCTGGTGGGTACTGGATCCGTAAGTGCGAGATACTGTGGACGCCACTATCAACCTGGTACTTGGTAATGTTTAAATGTGTGTGGTATCTACAAAGAGAAAGTATTTTATCTTCATTTGTTGTGTATATACAAATTCTGTGGTATGTCTTACACTGTTTACAGCAGGGAATGAATGGTTTGCTAATAGGATTAAATAAGCCTTGAGCTTTAGAGAAGTGGGCTTGTGACAGGTGTCGTTGCTACTTTGAATCACCCCCAGCTGCTGCAGTGGAGCCAGTCAGTGGCCAACCGTAGAAGACTGAGGCTACGTCCACACTAAGCCCTTTAAATTTGAAAACGCATACTTATCTCTCCGTTTTGGCCTCCCGTCCACACTAGGCAGGCGTTTTTAACCCCTCAAAATGGAGCTTTCCGAAAATGCTCTTCCAAGTGGATAAACTTGAAAACGCCGGCCCCCCGTTGTAGCGTGGACGGCGAAAACGGAGATTTTCGAAAACAATGACGTGTCACTGCTTGACTGTCACTTGATCCAGCCGTGACGGAGCCGACCGCGTGACTGCTCCAGATGTGCATGCCCATGGAAGGAAGTATCCGTTTTTGGTGGTCTAGTGTGGACGGTGAGCTTTTCGAAAACACTAGACCCAAATTTAAACAGCTTAGTGTGGATGTAGCCTGAGGTTGTAAAGTGCAGCTCCAAGGTGTGAATGTGTGTAACACAAGACATTGCTGAAGAACAACTGTATGCTCAGTTGTCTTTCCCTGGATGAATAAAGGTTAAATAACACTTGCTCTACTTCTAACTATAAAATGTTTCCTTTTCCACAGTTGTCATTGCAGTTGGCTAGCGGGGCATTTCCCCTGGACATTGCTCTATGTGATGCCATTAATGTGCCCATGGACAAGCTGAAGTGGACCTCCCCCTTCACCAGCCACCGGACCAGCCTGGGCCACCTGTCTCATTCAGGCAGCCGCCGTACTGAGAGCACCGACGACGGACACAGGTCACCATCTGAACCAGAAACATCTCAGCAGCAGCAACCTGCAGAGCTGGTAGTAAGCAGCCCTTCTCATCTGGCCAGGAGTCCCCGGACTGAGGCTGGGCCTTCCTCCTTGGTCAGCTCACACAGCTCCACCACTGCTGAACCCCCTCTCTCCCCTCGCTCCCAGATGGACAGTGGGTGGGGTTCTGAGTCAGACGGCCTGGAAACACCCCAGGCCCCAGCATCCCCTGGTGGCGTGCTAAGGAGGATGCTAGATCCAGAGAGCATGGTGTGGGCCACAGCTGTGGCACTCGCCTGGCTGGAGCACAGCTCGGCCAGCTACTTCATAGAGTGGGAACTGGTAGCGGCCAAGGCCAGCATGTGGTTGAGCGCCCAGAACATCCCAGAAGGCCGGGACTTAGCCTCCATCAAGGCTGCTGCCAACCAACTCTTCATTATCCTCAGACACTGGGATGAGAACCTCCAACTCAACATGCTCTGTTACAACCCTAACAGTGTCTGAGACTCACCACACAAACACTTGAAAATACTTAATCCCACATGATACTATGCTAACTGAGGCTGTACTATTCTTTGTTCTGCAGTATGCCTTCTGGAGTCTGATTTTGTTGTTGCAGTTGTGAGCATTGTGTAATTGGTCTTTTCCTCTTTTGTATGAAACTCCTCAGAACATATCACAGGCTGTTCAGAGTTCAAGTTATTACCTCGATGGTGCCATATACTGTAGCTAGATCCTTGCAAGCATGGCTGCTGATCAGAGTTGTGCCAGAGATTTGAGTTTCATTGAGAAGTATGTCTGTGTTAAATATCTTGCATGGACCACTGGCCATCAACATCTGAGAAAATCTATTATTTTCATCATATTGATGTCTGGTTATGGAGAGGACACTGAAAAACAATTCTAAGAGGAAAGTGTTTCAATCATTTATGTTCTACATATTCTGTTTTTAGATATTCACAGAGATTTCTGAATTTATTGTATGTTGAAAAAAGAAGTTAGATGAAAACAGTATATATAGTTGTACTGGGTACATCTAACTTGCTAGCAATGCTACCAGTCTTTCTTAATGCCTGCCAGCATTACAGTGTTATACATTCTTGCCATTTTGCAGTCTGATGACAGCAGTGACGGTAACATATGCAACAGGCTGTACAAAATACAAAATATGTGTTCAGATTTGGTTTACTGATTATCTAAAAGTATATGACTTGGATGGGTATTTATGAATGCATGTCCCACGAGCATGTTATTTCCTGTTTAGTTCCTGATACAATTTTGTTTATTTCTTTATGTATATCTGTCTCATGATAGAGGTTCTGGTCTAGGATCAGTTTTGGTTTTCAATTCAGTGGGGGGTAACATAGACTTGAGGGGTATGGACATGAGAGGCCTCTGGCTTGTCCTCTAGTCACTCTCACAACTCATCTACCACAAGTGCCTAACCACGATTTAAAGGTTCGCAGAATATGTAGGCGTATTTCTCTTTTGATCTATTCATTTGATTCTATTTTTAGGTTTCCTTCCTTACAGTTTTCTCAACTTCAATAACAGTATCTATCTATCTATCTATCTATCTATCTATCTATCTATCTATCTATCTATCTATCTATCTATCTACTCATTTTTTGCTCAATCCTTTTTGTGGTCTGTTCAGGCATGTTACAGTATTTTGCTTTCTTATTCCATTGTTGTTTTACTCAGGTATATTTTTTTCACTCAGGCTGGGTTGCATCTATCCTCCTGCATGAACACAAGTGTTTATGTTATGATGTTTCATGACTGGATTGCCATATTGGGACCAATTGTGTAGCATTTTGCTCTCTGAGATGAGAAATATATGTCATATAGTAATATTTTAGTGCTGTAATTGCAGTGATAAGTGAAGCTGTAATTGTGACAAGTTGTATTTTTCATGTATTGGGGTCAGTTGTACAGTACAGTAGCTTTCAATTTGCTGTGTGTAAAATGATTGTTGACTGTTTGAGTCTGCTGAAAGCTTCTGGTGTGCGTTTATAAATGTCCATGCTATGACCAGCTCTGTAGGTGCATGTAATAAAATCTTTCCACACCCAAGGTCCAGCTATTATTGCCCCACTCATGACAACCAAATACTTTAAAAATGTAATGTGTTTTATTTCCAGTAGATGTTGCACCACCCATGGTGAGAGACCCATGGTGTATTTCCTCCCTGAGTTACACAGTCAATACAATTAACAGCAAGAGCACCTATAATATGGCCTCTTGAAATCAAAGAGCTAATTAGGATAACAAGACATCAGCAATATTACTCACCCTATTACATGGAAAAGTATTTACACGCACGACATGTAGTCTAACCAAGGGAGAGAAGGAGGGTGGGAGAGTGAGGGAGGACTGGAGGGAGAGAGATAGAAGACAGACTGAGGTTTACGTAAATGATAGCTCATTAAGGTGCTGCCAGAGGATGGCCATCTTGAAACCTGCTTCAGAGATCAAACAAAACTCCATCACACCCTGTTGGTACACAGTGCTTTGAAGAGCAACAGACCTCTAGAGGCTGAGCAAAGGGACTTAAATTGGTTCTCTATTTTCAATAACCCCCCAACCCTTAACCAAAAAAGGTTATGAGCGATGTGTTGTAATTTTATATGCTGTATATTTGAATGCAGCTGCAAAAAGAGCATAACTTCTAATTTCCTCAATAGATTTTATCCTGCAAAGGATCTTATGAGAACTCTTGATGTGTGTTGTTGCTAGGCTACTGTCTAAGACATAGCATTAACTAATTTCATGACCTCTACTGTACAATTAAAATGAACTAATGACTTTTTTACTTTTAGCTAACACAGTAGAGGTTTTTTTTTTTCAAAGTCAGTTGGGAGGGAAAATACAGTGTCTCTCTGCAAAATATAAAATATTCAGTGATGCAGAGGGCACGCAACAGAATTTGTGCCAATTCACTGCTTATGATGGGATAGTTATAACCCAAAGAGTAACAGTAAGGCAGAGATATGACAGAAGTAGCAATTATCTTATCCATAATGATACCGATGTTTCATGACATCAGCTCAATATTCAATTGGGGATGGAAAGTAGGGATCTTAACATGATTCTACTGATGTACCAGTGTCTGATGGTTTGGCTTTTACAATTATAAAGGTCTCCATAGCAACTGCAGGATCTGTTCCTGGGAAGGATACATGGATAATATACAGCTGTTCTGAGGACACAGGTACTCCATGGGGTTAAAAAGAGGCTGATGAGTGTCCATGCAGACACAGGGACAGTGGTCAGGACAGTCCCCTCTATACACATCTGGTGTGACAGGCCATGGATAGCCTACAGCAGCTTGAGGCTGATATCCTCAATTCCAATTTGAGTTGGAATTGAAACTCTCCTGGGATACTGCTGCATCAAATTGGGGTTGCTATGGTTGCAGTATCAAAGTGACAGCAGCGCAGGGTACTTTGATTGTAATTAAATTGGTACATGTACGGCCAAATGTAGACTGACCGTTGATCCTCACTGGCTCTTTCACTGGCTGTAGGAATCAACCAAAAATGTAGCTACAAGAGGTAATACTGGTTCTACAAGTCTTACAAATATGACAAGGTGATTACATGGTAAAGCATGTGCATCTACTGCATGTACAAATGGACTGAAGGAGGATGAGAGAGGAGAAAGAGAGTAAAAGAGAGAGAGGGATGCAGAGACAGACTGGTCAGCTCATTAAAATGGTGCCATATGATGACCATCTTCATCGCTATCTCAGAGACGTTGTTCAAGGCTCAGGGCTCAAGGTAAACAACAGCAAGATCATATGGACGATTTCGAGCTACTTCTCCTCCACATTGAGGAGCCAGATGAGGTTGTTTGGGCACCCGGTATGGATGTGCTCCAGGCACCTACTTTTGGAGCTGTACTGGGTATGGCTGACTGCGAGGTGACCCCGGTGACTACGTCGTTCAACTGGCCTGGTAGTGCATGAGGTAAACAGCAGAGAAAGTTGCTGGGGAAAAGGCCTGGGCTGCTCTGCTTGCTATGTTGCCACCACGACCCTGATAAGCAGCTAGACAGTGGATGCGATCTGTATAATTATTAAATTGCAATTCTTGTGGTAACAGTAACTTAACTATTGCAGAGCAAGTGGCTTGAATAAAGCAATTCGCTCCCAATTGCTATTGCAGAGCTGCTCAGTGTCCAACAGTAGAAGACAGCCTACACATCCTGTGAGACACTAGGTTAAATGTAGATAACTCACTGTTAAAAAATGTGTACATATGTGTTGAAAATGTACAGAGCATATGCCAAAGAATATCATGGTGAAGAGCTCTAAGTGAATCCTGAGGGGCTGTACTTGACCAATCATGATGGTTACAGGTGATGCCACTGGGCCATGCAGTTGAAGTGCTGCACTGCAGGATCAGATATGCCTTGCTACACAGCATGCGGAAGTTGGGAGGCTGATGAGCAGTTACCACGGCAACTGTTGGTGTTTTTCCAGTGTGTTGTCCAGAGTGCTGCTAAGTGTTGCAAGGAAATTGTTGCAAGGAATCATTGTTGCAAGGAAAATCACCTGAACAAGGAGGCTCGTTTTGATTGATTGATTGATTGATTGGATTTATTTGACGGATGACCTTTAACTTTTGAACATTACAGGCTCATATTAATACAAACAACAATAGCTTGAACAGTTCATTAACTAAAATCAGTTAATCATTCAAGTAACAAAAATACACAAAACAATAAATGACCTGTAGGGTTCAATTTGAATTTTGTTTAACTTTCTATCCCTAACTATTATGTCTAAGCCATTGATTGAGGCTAGATTTTGGTTGCTGTAGATTAAAACATGTTTTAAACCTAAAACACTCCTAAGGGGAATCTAGGAGGAATCAAATCAGTGGAGCTGCCCCTATTGGAGTAATTGTGAACCTCCTTCAATGGTCCAATACCTTGTTCAATCTGAAACGGTCTCCAACATCAACCTTCAAGCTGAGACTTGTTAGTCATCATCTTATAGCATCCTTTGTGGAGTACTAAGATGTGCCAATGTGCCAATCCTCTGAGGGAAAAGCCTATATGTGCCCAATCATCATTAATTGCCTTGATTTCCCTCTGATGTTAGATATGTGTCTTAATGCTGACACATTCTAGTGTGAGCAGTTGAACAAACAACAACACAGACTCCAAAATCCATTTGGAAGCCAAGAATTCAAATGAAAGTGCGGTGAAACCAGGGGAACGAGCTCAGGCAAATGACTGTACAATGTGCTCCCTCTGATGTTGAAGTCCAATTAAGGAGCCTCCTGGTAAATGGTTCTGCCAGTATCCATAATTCATCAGCTCATTTCATAGCATAGCTGTGTACTGAGAGTTTGAATCGGGGGAAGTGTGTTCCTTTTTCACAGATACTCAACAAGCTGTAGCACTATAAACTCCCAGTAGCCTCTGGGTGCCGCACATTTGAGAGAGAGACGGGTCTGCCTTGAAGTAGATGTGTTTGATTTGACCTTTCTGGTGGGAAGAATGATTCTTTAATAAGAGTTGCTGACTCTGTAATTGGAGCTTAATCAAATAGAAAAATCAATGCAATGCGTTGGACAGCGAACATCAATATTCAGATAAAATAAAAGAATAATTGAGCTCTCCTGACTCTCAGATATTGCCATTATTGAAAGGTCATCCTACAGTATACCTTTAAATCAATAACTAAATACAATATGACGATTGATGTATGATGATGTAATCATTTGGATCACGCAGCCACTAATGCCCCTTCGATTGTAATAAAGACTATGGAGTTGCGAAAAATACAAGTAACCTTTAAATTCATGTATTTTAACCAGAGCTAAAGCAGAAATTCTGCAGATTTGAATCAGTGAGCTATTACTGTTGATATCTGATTACACTACAATAAATATAATCAGCAGCCAGTCTCCACTGTCTGTGATCTCATGATAGTGATCTCATGTCCGATCTCCTTCAGACCAGGGTCTCATCTTTAGAGTCATTTGCGTCATTGGTGGTATAATTCGTCATACTGTCAGAATGACTGACAGAGTGGAGGAACATCCATCGAAGGGAACCATGGAAAGGGAAACAACACGAAGTCCTTGAAATGGATCAGAACCTGCTCTAGACTCATTTGTGGAACAGTTAAGTAGGAAGGGCCGGACTGAGGTTCGCCATGAGACACGTAGCCCAATCCTGTGGTATCAACTCTGTGACAGCTACCAATGGATCATGTGTACTATGTATCAAAATAAATCAAATGTCAGCAAAATACACAAATTCCCAGTGAGCTGGGTAGGTGGAAAATAAAAAACACATTATATTGTTTATTGTTTTTTTTTTCTGATTATTTTTTGAAGAGAACATGTAAATTAAACAAAAATGTTGATCTCTTTGATTGTGGATATTGTCAATATATTTATTGTCATCCCCCATGCAATGAAGTTGGAGGGTGGACTATGGGTCAGGCTGTGTCCGTCTGCCACTCCTCAGACAGATACCTCAGACAACACTAGTCCAGTGTTGATGAATCTTGGGAGATGATGAATCTTCATCTTCTGTGTTCCAATGTTTAAAAAATTGCACTGATTAGCCTAATGGGGGCGCCACAATTAAAGGTTACTCAATTGTTATATCTTAGACACCACTTGTCTGATTTTGATGAAACTTGGAGGGATGATTCACCTCGTTACTGAGTGGCCCAAAGGGTGCGTGCAGCATTGGTGGGGAACAAGGGGATCAAGACCAAACGGTTCATGTGCTGGTAAATCTCTTTCAAACTGTAAATGATATACATTCTTTCTTAAGTACGTACTGTAGATTAAATGCAGTGTGGTAAATATTCCACCTACATCACCAAGCCTGTGTATAGCTCTTGCCATGCAGTTCTTGTATTGCCTCATGTGGCATTGAAAAAAACTCTTAAGTGGGGGATAATAGAGAAGAAATCTTTGATGGTTCACCTAATATCAGCACAGCAACAGCCCCTGCTGCTAAAAGCGCTGCAGGACTACATTGGAGCTCATGGGTTTCCATGGTGTTGCACCGGAGCTGCTGCTTTCATGTTTGTGGCACAATGAGAAAGAGTGGTTAGCTTGTTAATGCATGACTAACGGTTGAAGCAAGTGCTGTTTTCTCAAGTGAGATGTTTTGGGATCATTGCTTGATTTCTGGGTACATTTTTCATCAGTATCAGATTCAGAATAACTGTATACATTTTGCCAATTGTTCTGGTAAACATCTTGTAGGTTTGAGACTAGATTATCACTACAACATAATAGTAATAGAAGAAACTAAAATACATCTGAATAAAAGCAATCATACAGGTCTACAGTTTTCTGTGCTGGGTCTGCGGAAATAGTGGGACATGAAAGGAGAGAAAAAGCAGCAAGAATAAATGCTAAACACAATGTCTGTATGGAAAGCTAAGGGTCAATTTTGAGCCCTGTGTCAAAGTGGCTATGATGTGGATTTTAGTATCATAAAAAAAACATTAAGCAGAGATGAGGCTATAATGTCCCTTAATTACACTGTATCTGGGGTTCACAAGAGGTTGCTAGAGAAACCAACCAGCCACAGCACATGCCTGGAAAACTGATAGATATCTGTGGACTAGCCTCTGGGATCGTATTGCCAAGGTACTAAGGTCATTTTAAATAATACACCTGAGGTATGGAATATTATGGGATCATTTGAAAATAAAAAACGGCATTCTTGTGTGCCCAGATAGCACTCAAAAGTGGTTAGTCTGCCTCTCTGGAGCCTGATGTGTGGCTCTGCTGGCCTAGAATTGAATCCTGTTGTAGCATTTTCTCCTGAATCTTCCTTTACTCTGTCTCCCTTTGCTTTCCAACTGTCTGATAAAATAAAAATGCTAAAGGTGAGTCAAGTACCCACTTTTCTAAAAATGTGGCAACTTATTATGCCCTGCCCTTTGTTTAAAAACAATATTCTACAGATGATTAGGTTCATCATTGCTATGTTGCTGGACCACATTGCGAAAATGAAAAAAGGAAAACACCACTTTTGCACATTTTATGAAGCTTGCCTTTACAGCCCGGATGCTGGATAGTAGCTCTATTCAGTGAGGAGATGCAACACAAAACTACTGAGTCACAAAAGTCACTGGTACATTAAAAAAAGATATTTTCAAGTGATGATTCACAGGCAATTTATAGCAACATAGCAACACAGGAGTGTATTGAAGAGTTAAAACACTTAAATGATGATTGTTTTCGCTGAATACCACTTCACTGAAATGGATCATTGACATTCTATACTGCACATTCTTGAACCAAAAGGTAAATTTTCAGTCCAGCAGCAGTGAGGAGAGGATCACTGATTGAACAGTGAGGAAAACCATGTGCTATGAACTTTATAAAGTGCATTTAGTGCATCCATCCAAAGGCCCATCCATTCTAAACACATCTGGTGCCTTTCCTGTTTTGTTGTTCAGCACATCTATGCTGCCATCAAGAGAATTATAGACTTGTCAATGTGGGAGTATTTTTAGTGCCAGTACACTGGAAGACGTCAAGATGTAGGCTTATTTTTTGTTCAGGTTGCATCACATAATACCCATAGATAGAAACAAAGAGGAGCATCAACATGGAAGCGAGGGCAAGGGAACAAGTTCTCACCACTGTCAGTAATGTTAGGAGCCCACTGTCCGTCACCTGTAGTGGTTGTCAAGTTATTTTGGATATGATTACTTGTTTAGTGAAATGTATTGATAGTTAATATTTGTATAGTATATGACTTATTTTTTCTTCTCCAGTGAGCCACATGATAAGCCTTTGTGGGTTTCTGTAGTCTGCCTTGTAAAGAAAGAAAGAGAGAAAGAAAGAAATAAATGAGCAAAAGCAAACTTTGTAAATAGCCTTCTTCTATATATAAATACAAAACTGCTTCACCAGCACAATGTTGTTATAACTAAGAGATTCACTGAAAGAGTTTCATAAAAATATAAAATAATTGGCCTCATTAACCTTTCATATCCCTAGTTAGTGTGTGTCCGCACAATATCTAGCAATAAACTTAAATCCAGAATACTAAATGTCAAGAGAGTCCTCCCAGCCCAGGAAAGTTATCTAAGTGCACCACTGCTGCCATATGCAGAGCAGTGAAACTAATTGATTTGGTACCTTTAGAAGCTGGTGTCCTCATACGCTTGTTAGTTTAAATGTACAAAAAGTAAAGAAACTTTGCACAAACTTTGCAAGACAATCTGTGATGGACCTCAACTTGGCATGGCCAAACTAGGTCTGCATGGCCATATTTCACAATGTGCTGCTGTGTCTAGGCACGTGTGCGTGAGTGTCAGCCGCTGCCATTGTTTTCTATGGACAGGTAGAGTGACTCAGTGAGTTAGGGGCATTCATGTGTCATGTCTGCTGATCTATGGTTGCACTATGTACCCATCTCCCTATCTTCTATCTCCTTGTGTACCAAAGTGCATAAGTTAAATTAAGTTATACTGAATGATGGATGGATGAAGGGCTAAATATATAACAACCAGGGTAGAAAAAGAGAAATATGTGAAAAAGATTGTTGTGGTTTGGGTGTAGGTCAATTCAGTAATGTTATGAGTAAAAGCAAATAGGGAGCCAAAGTGGAAGTGGAAGACTGCCCACAGCAATGGTTAGCTGACCTGATGCTATGGCCAGCTAGCTAACAAGTATCTAAACAAAAAAATGTAAGTAAACAAAATGTATCAGTGGGAAAATGATCAGTTCCCAGCACAGAAATGAACCATGTCTATTCAATTCTGCTGAGACGGCCAAGTTGTACGTTTAGCACAACCAGCTGTTCACAACCTCTATTGCCAAAGAGCTGGCAGAGGGCACGTAATCCACCTGGAAGCCCTCTATCTGTCTATGCCCATAAGCACACAGGCATTTAGCACCAGCACAAGAAACAATTTTACCTTGCTTACTTTACACTGTTTCCAATGTCTGGACTAAAATTGTTTGCTTCCTGTTGTTTGCCTCAGGGTTAGGGTTAGGGTTAGGGTTAGAGATGATTTCAAATTGTGTACTGTTCCACTGTGCAGGAGCATAAAGGATGCTGCTGATAGTATCCTGTAACCTATACTTTTCACTTCTAGAAACAATAATACTATATGGAAGGGGGATTCTTTTCCTAACTTCTGTCAAAATTATTTTCTCTTCTGTGTTTAATGCATTATAATGACTTACTAACACAAGGAAAAAGGATTTAGGGGGTCCTTTTTCAAAGTTCTATGTCATTTTTTTAGGAACAGGATCATTTTTCTAAGTTCCACCGACATTTTTTTTCATATTTTTATCTCAATATATTGAATGAAAAAATATTATCAGGATCATTTTCCAAGTTCCAATGTTTTTTTTTTTTACTCAACTTACTTAATAGGCAACTTTTGTTTTAGGTCTGTGTTCTACTAATCATTCTGAGTTCAGTGCTTTATGAGGTGACACACCCCACAATTTCTGTAATAGACTCTTTCAGTCCCTTTTGCACCCACCCCAACCCACTTACAAAAAGATGTACTAAGTACACTAAATTGGTGATCAGCTAAGGGTGAGTCCTCAAGCGACTAGTTACACTAGCAGATTGGCTGCAATTTCCGTGGGTGTAATAATGCAATACATAAGATACTGTAAGCGCATAGTGTATCCTCTTCCCTTTCTTTCATCTAGTCAAACCGCAGAAGAATTGCTCAATGTAATGTTACAGTATCTCTGCAAAGATGAAGATAAAATTATATGCTTTTGTGCTTTACTCATTTGTCTTAGCTCTTGTTTATTTGTTTCACTTATTTGTCTCAATGTTTAAATAAACAGTAGGTAGCTAACTTATTGCACTTTTACCTTAGCACTGGTTCTGCTCTTAGATGCTCGTTTAGGAAGGAAATGGACTTACAATGTCTGGTGACTAGTAGTTCTTTTGTCTATCTATGATGAATGCAGTTATTGTAAGTCGCTTTGGATAAAAGCGTCTGCTAAATGCCTGTAATGTAATGTAATGTAAAAAATGATCACATCAAGATATAGTAAGCCTCAGGAACATAATTGAATGCACTTACATTATACAGACGTTGGAAAAACGATGACAAATCGCAGGACAAAATGAAATAGTTTCATCCTCTCATAGGCACACACATTTTCTGCCCCAGGGATGACTGTGCACCATCCAGTGTTTACAGAGAAGAGATGGGTGTCACTCACTCTTATCTGTACACTTATTTTCAATCAGGAGAGATGGAGCAAACTGTTTCAAAGAGGGAGGAGTGCACTGGGGCTTCAACAGGGGTTTCTCTTCTACAGAGTAACCGAGTCATCCCACTGACGTCTCCTAGCCTCCATTTATTTCCATCAACGCAGGAAGAAGCTTGTCCAGCCTGTGCTGAGTGGAAGACAAAAGTACAAGCGTCTTTTGTCAGGAAATGATTAACAAAGAGAATTTCAGGGTCTTTGCTTCTGCTGAGAAGCTCCAGCTCTAGAAACATGCACACTATTGTTTACTTTGTATTAGTTATTGTGCTGTTGTCTGTAAACAGGGTATTCATGCTTAAAGCATACATGCTTCCTCAGCATGTAGTTGATGACTGATTGTAACATTAATTCTATTGTTCATACATGTCTATAAACATTTCTAGAATTAAGTAAAATGATATACTGATGGAAAAGTTTCTTTGATTTTAATAGGAAATAATATTAGTTTTTAGAGGTGGGTTTTCAACATATAAACAATGAAACAAATTCATATACACGGCAGGGTTTCACAGTTCCTTTGGTAACCTGCTTGCTCCCACTGCTATTGTAGTATGACAAGTTATTTACTGTCACAACCTAATAATTATGGATTAAAGAATAAAACAAATACTACCATCTACCAAGATTGCTCTACACTGGCAGTACTATATAATAAATTACATAAAATAGCCTAAGGGTGGTGACATTACGACAAGTCGCTAATCAAATTGATGGGCGTTCCTTGTCTAACAGTAAGGGAACGGCCACCTCACTCATTGGTGATTGGCAGCAGCACGCCCTACCGCAGCTGCAGGCAGACCCTCGGCAGCATACATCAGTGTTGTGATGTGACTGTGAGAAGTGGTATTCATCGGTCAGGTAGGGGGATTCCAGCAAAAGTCGCTGAGGCCCCCGGGGAGGCAAGAGTCGGCACTGGTTGTATCAATGTAATAGTTTAATTCATAGACTTCTGAGCTGAAAACACTGATGAGTATGGTGATTACCTATGTGAGGTATTGATAACATAACTAAACTCAATGATATGTGATTTCACATAGGCAAAGCGAAATGTGTGTATTTAAGTTTCCCCTTTAATTTTCCATTTACTTGCAAATAAGAATCAACGAATCAGAAAGGAACTTCACACGTGATGCTTCTCTTATATTAACGAGAAAAGATCTCATAAGGAGAAAACCTGGCGTTGAACACAATACACTTCCATATTATACAACCAGTTCACTCAGACTAAAAATGCTATTTTACACCATAAACATTAGGCTAAACTACTGTTCTACGAGAACAGTAATAGAAAGTGCAATGCAGAATAAGTCAGTGATGGTAAAGGTAAAGCTGCTGTGTTTGCTCTGTCTGTCTGATACCCTCTTTCTATAATGTTCTCCAAAGAAGCATCACAGATTATAGCAACAGAGTCAATAGCTGTCTGTGCTCCATCCTTCCACGAGGAGGACATCACCCTCTACTGGTAGTCGCAGGCTCTGTCCTTAAACTACTGAACACTATTTTATTTTGGTATCTTTATTTACACAAAGTGACTTTCTCCAAGTGATTCAGATGTCGTTTTTCCAGAAGACATTCCATTTGTCTTTGATGAGGTTTCAACAGGAAACAGGCAATAGAGGTTTTAACATTTAGCATGTCCCAGGTAATGGATAGATTTAGCAGCCCATTTGACAGACTGACTCTTAAAGAAACATTGAGAATAGAAGCCAACGTTACAGTGATACAAATCTGCAGTTTCTAAACCCAGCAAATCATTGACTGTGGAGGGCCAGGGGTTGCTCCAGCGTAGTACTTCTGGATGGATTCGACCAGTGTGACCACTTGCTCCAGACAGTCCAGGGACCTGAACACCTGCTCCCCATGCCCCTAATAGCAGGCACCCGAAGGAAAAGCACAAAAAGAACAGGACGGATTCAGCTTACTCTCCACCTCTCCAAAACAAAGAAAAAACCAGCGAGGCTTGTACAGTGCATTCTTGGTTTACATATTTTTTCCCCCATACCCTCTTCTCCAAACTGATAAATACAATTTTAGTTTAAAGTGCAACCTTGACTTTGCCTTCTCTGTGCTGCACCACAACACACAACTAACTACATAACCTTAAGAAAGTTGAATCCCAACATAAAGTGAAAAAAACTGCAAGGCAGACTCAAATTCAAAGACTAATCCAAGACTAGGGGCAATATTTCTACATGTACCAAATGTATGATTTGTTTGGTTTAAAATCAACAGAATATATGCCAGGAAATTTGTGATTAAGTCATTGTTATGACCGTAGAGATGCTGAGTAGACTTCCTGTGTGAAATGTGTCCATTCAAACGTTACTGCATTTTGCAATGATGTCTACATTAGCTGTTGTAAAGTGGCACCACCCTGTCTACAATTGCCCTGCAGATGGGGCATTTCTTTGGCTCTGGCAGGGCCTGATAGCACTGGGAACAGGCACACACATGGCCACACTCTATAAAAACACAGGAGCGTTCCCGGCTCAGGCAGACTGTGCAGGCACTGGGGGAAACACTTCCCTCCTCTAAGTTGAGTTCCTTCATGCGTTTCCTCTGCTGCTCCTTGAACTCCTCCAGAATGCTCCTCTCCTTCCTCGTCTGTCTGTGGTGCACATACCACTTCCACAGGATGAAGAACAGTGCAGAACAGGCAGCTACACCAAAGACCACAGTCAGGACCCTCCATATTCTGACGCCGTTTTCCTGCTTCCTCAGCAGAGACTCGTAGTCCAGCCGGCTGAGGAAGTAACGGAAGCCCTGCTTGGGAGGTTGGAGCTTGACCAGGTTGTTGTCCAGGACGAGCTCTCCTACCCCTGTGACGCTCTCTCCCAGGCGAAGCATCTCCTCGGTCTCGTGGATGCCCTTGGGTCGCTCCCCGCTGATGAAATGACCAATAACATTGGACAGGGATTGAACTGTGGGGTGGAAGTTTTCATACGTGGTCTCCAGGTCCAACTCTGCAGAGTCTAGGGGACGTATAACCCGCACAGTGGCTGTAATAGCGTCATCGTGGGATGCAAGGTGAAATGGAACTGTGTTGGTGCGCTGATGGATGATCTTCTCTGTGTCATTCCTGTTTACAAAAATCACACGATTGTTACTGTTACAAGAAGCAAGCACTATTTGCTTCTTTGTTTTGCTATTTTATCATTCCAGCGTTAAATTATACACCTCCCACTTACCAGAGATGAGTGGTGCGATTCCACACCATCTTCTTTTCTTTCAGGGTCAGCCTTTCAATGACGCCTTTGCAATTATCAACAAACTGGCTGTTCAGAGTTTCCTTCACAGACCTCACAACACCTGCATGTAGTGATTACATCATGTCACACTACTGTCGAAACTATCCATGACAATTTTTAGTCATCATAAATAAGTCATAATGGCAAGCTAAAATTGTAAATCACATACTGTTGATTGCATCACAGTTTACTATTACCTAAACAGTGAAAACCACAGTACAGTAATTTGATTTTGGCTTCAGACTGGCATAACACAATAACACACCTTCGATCACAGCATATGGGACACATCTTCCAGGAGTTTCAGACAGGATGTTTTTCAAATCCTGGTCAATGGATACTTTTTTGGCTTCCTGTGGAAACCAACATTTGAGATCAACAACTGACACAACATGGTTGAGCGCAGGCAACCAATATACGCACACTGCTGCTGACAGTCACATGACAGAGATGGAGTGTCTGAGGTGCAGTTGACCTTTAATCTGGCGACTGTTGTAGCTCTCCTCTTGTAAATTGAATACAAGACTGCAGTCAGGGCTGAGCTGGTAGCCAAAACCACCACTTGTGCTGTTGAGGGTTTCCCACTGGAATCCATCCTGTGTGATCTTGTGTTTGGTCTGCAGTATCCAACTGTTGTGGCAGAGATCACAGGCGCAGGTGTATCACATGACTAATATCAGTCAAATGAATGCTGCTCTACTATTTTTTTTTAATTTACCTTTGACAGCTCAGATTGACAGTACAAAGGCTCAAAATTGGCTCAGGGGATTGAACTGTTGTGGAATTCAAAACTTGGCTATTTTGTACCAGCTAAATTGAACGCCAAACAGTTGTTGATTGAGTTAATGTTACCTCCCAAAGCGTCTGGTAGCTTAGACGGACAGCCAGAATTTCGCTGGTGGCTAATATTAGGTTAATTTCCTCCCGTCTGATTGTATCTTGGCTTGTTTTGCTTGTATATTGTACGTAACATATGGTGTCACCGTGACGGCATGATAAGTCGTTTATAAATAAAGGTTAGGGATATGCTAAGTTACTGTAACATAAGACAACCTGTGTCAAAACGAGCTTCATGTTTGGCGACCTTCGCTTCTGTTGGACAGAGATAATTCAACATGATTCAATATTAGATGCTCTTTGCACGTAGCTTATTTGACATTAACCACAGCGTGATGTAAGCACTTAGCCTGCAAAGTAACTTACTCTGGTTGCAGCGTTACTAGCTACAGTTTCCTTTGGCATGGCTAGCTAGCTAAGTTAGCTGTTAGCTAGCTGCTTGTCTGTATTAGCTTTAGCTAGCAAGATTTAACCACCCAACCTGTCTAAACCAATGTTGCTGTTGAAGGTAATGAGCTTATTACTAAATAACTGAGCTTACAACGCAGTGCAATCGGTAATAGCTTGTTAGCAACAGCCTCAAAGGTTTTGGCCAGTAATTAACGTTACTCACCCTTCTCTCAATAGAGAGAGTAGGTTTAACAACACTTTGGGGTTCACACACTTCAAAATAAAAGTCATTCAAAACAAAGCCACCCAACTGCAATTTTCTTCTGTGCCAGCAGATGTCGGTATGTAATAATTTATGGTAGGGAGAAAAGCCTACTAACTACCATTTATTGTGTCAATGTACTTATTGTATCACAGCAATATAGAGCTACTTACTGTCAGGGGTGCTGCTAGAAACTCCGACCCCCTGACAAGATGTCAGCAGGTGGCCCCAAGGTGGCATGTGACTTATGCAACAAATACAACCTGCCAACTGGAAAAAACTGTTCACATCAGCCTCCTAGTGGTAATTACAAGTAGCATACACTGATCAGTCATAGCATTAAAACCATTTGGCGGTGGACAGGGGTCAGCATGGGCACTCTGCGGCTACGCAGCCCCATACGCAGCAAGCTGCGATGCACTGTGTGTTCTGACACCTTTCTATCATAGCCAGCATCAACTTTTTCAGCAATTTGTGCTACAGTAGCTCTTCTGTGGGATCGGACCAGACGGGCTAGCCTTCACTCCCCACGCGCATCAGTGAGCTTTGGGTGTCCATGACCCTGTCGCCGGTTCACCAGTTGTCCTTCCTTGGACCACTTTTGGTAGGTACTAACCACTGCATACCAGGAACACCCCACAAGACCTGCCGTTTTGGAGATGCTCTGACCCAGTCGTCTAGCCATCACAATTTGACCCTTGTCAAAGTCGCTCAGATCCTTATGCTTGCCCATTTTTCCTGTTTCCAACACATCAACTTCAAGAACTGACTGTTCACTTGCTTCCCAATATATCCCACCCCTTGACAGGTGACATTGTAACGAGATAATCGATGTTATTCACTT
>OOFE01021821.1:0-10398 GCA_900323365.1 Monocentris japonica | reverse complement strand
CCCAGAACTTTTGAGGCTCATCTCTGTATTTTTTGGCAAATTCCAATCTGGCCTTCCTATTTTTATTGCTGATGAGTGGTTTGCATCTTGTGGTGTAGCCTCGGTACCTTTGTTCCCAAAGTCTTCTGCAAACGGTGGATTGTGATACCTTCACTCCTGCCCTTTGGAGATTGTTGGTGATGTCATTGACAGTTGTTTTAGGGTTTTTCCTTACAGCTCTTACAATGTTTCTGTCATCAACTGCTGATGTTTTCTTTGGTCGACCGGTTCGACGTCTGTTGCTCAGTACACCAATGGTTTCTTTCCATGGTTGTACTGCCTATGGCCAATGTCTGTGCAATGGCTCTGATTGATTTTCCATCTTCTCTCAGCTTCAAAATTGCATGCCTTTCTCCCATAGACAGCTCTCTGGTCTTCATGTTGGTTACACTTTTACTATAAATGCAGTCTGCACAGGCAAAACCCAAAGCTGAAACTGAGAGTAGACATTCAGAGCTATTTATTGTTTGAATAATCTATGTAATAGGACACACCTGGACAACAAGAGACACCTGTCAGTCACATATTCCAATAATTTTGCTCACTTGAAAAATGGGTTGGTTCAAACAAAATGTGCTATCTTCTAAAATGTTTGACACATCTAGATGTAAATACCTGGAAATAAAAGCTTAAATGCTGATCTATCCTCACATATAAATCTTTTGATGTCAAATGTTTTGGAGGGGACTGTATATGTAGATACACATGTGAGTATCAAGTATCTGTTCTGTTTTGTTTTTATGCTCTATTTATATATTTATGCTCTTTTTTGTCTGTTTTATTTATTTTTATTTTTATGTATTTTTTCTGCACTATGTAAAGCACTTTAGAACAAACTTGTTTTGTGTTGAAAGTGCTCTACAAATAAAGTTGGCCTGACTTGACTTGACTATGGGCAATATGTGATGTGCCAGTGAGAACCCATTCAAAGGCCCCACCCCATACATGTGCCTCCTGCACTTGGATCTCCAGGACAGAATGATTTTTAAATTGAATTAAGGTAACATCACCAGAGTTACCAGCAGATGGCAGCACACATCAAGCTGCTTTTTAAGTGCATGCTACCACTCACAACAAGCTATGCTATGAGATGGTTGCACCTACGACAACTGAATGAGAACACATCAGCTTTGTTTAGGTCATTAATTGTATAGTCACATATGTTCTTGAAGAGTTGAGCAAACATTGTGAACAGAAACATCCTATACTCTCAAAATACAGGTAAAAAATACAACCCTAACCCACAGTCTGTCTCAAACAATCAATTGAAATGCAGTAAATCACTATGTAAACAAATCCAGTGGTGGAGCTATTGTGTTTCTCAACAATGCAACATACTGTATTTACATTACAGTCATTTAGCAGATGCTTTTATCCAAAGCAAGTTACAGTTGACACTACATGGGGATTGAACCCACAACCTGCTCTACCGACTGACCTGTCCAGGCCATTTACAGACCTTGATGAGTCAAATGTACTCATTTAAAATAAATTATTGAATCCACAGAGAACACAGTACTTTTAAAAAGGAAAATCTGAATGTAATTAGGTGAGTATTGGCTGTTTTGAGCCAAATAGTTTACACACAGATTTTGTTGATCCCATGGCCCAAAAGGAAGTCTCTTTAAATGTGTGCATGCTCATACTAATGTGGCAAAGATGCAGGTCATTTCCTTCTTTGAAGACAAAATGGCTGGGATGCCTGAGGCCATACTTTGACTTGACACACATCCATAATGAAAACCGGACATGGAAACTGTGACAATGTGTCCATGAGCCTGCAAGAATAAGGAGGTGGCTGTGTGGGTGTGGATTAGCTGAGAAGGCCCAATCTTTTCAAGTCTACATAGCATATATGTAGTTAACAAAAAACAATCTGCCCTAATGCTCAGCATGATTACATAAATTCTTCATGGATCATTAATATCATCATCATCATTCTAAATATGTATTTATTGTATTGTATTTATTTATTGCATGTATTTATTAAGATTTATAGAAAGTCTTATAACCTGAAACAAAGGCACATGCGACTTATTCTGTTTTGCCATCGCATCAGCAGCTTTAAATGAACAAATTTACAATTGAGACATTCACTCTAATCATCATGAAGTGCGTGGTCAGCTTTTATATATGCCATGAGCAAAGAGAGACAACCATTGCTGTGGGTCAGAGGTTGTCATTCAAACATGAAACATGTTTCATTGAAAAGGTTTGCATGGTGACTAAGCACTCTGCAGGTGGGATTTCATTACCAGTGAGCATGCTGTTCCTTATTAACTCTGACATAATAAGAAGAAATTAGAGAAACATTGCCACTACAATAACTGAGTATGCCGGCCAATTTTATATGCTTCAAAATGAATCCCACGATTAGCTGCCTTGTCTCAGCGTCTTCGACTCTAACATGTGAGCTTGTTCACAAATGATCTTCACACACCTTGAAGTTCACAATACAGACTCATGCAGTTCTGCGTACATTAGCATTAAACACGCACCAATAGACCTACACACACACACACACACACACACACACACACAACACCACTAAGGCACTCATGTGTACAAACACATGCACTCT
This sequence comes from Monocentris japonica, assembly GCA_900323365.1. Taxonomy (NCBI): domain Eukaryota; kingdom Metazoa; phylum Chordata; class Actinopteri; order Trachichthyiformes; family Monocentridae; genus Monocentris; species Monocentris japonica. The sequence goes on along the minus strand of OOFE01021821.1, from coordinate 7,778 downwards.
CACATGGTGAAAAACATGTGCACTGCTGAGATCTGAGCTTTGTGGCCTTTGAGAGCCACCCCTCCAACTCGCTAGGTGAAGGACAGGATGCCCAACAATAGAAACATGTGGTACTGTGGCTGTCAAAGAGAAACTACACCTAACATGCTGGTTGGCTTCGTAATTCATCAATGGAATCAGTTCAGGTTTTGATCAGGGAGGCACAATTAACGATTCACAAAGCATCGAGACGATTAGGAGTTCAGTATTGCTAATCAAAAACTTTGCTTTGCACATCGTGGTTGGTTTGGTTGTGTCAGTCTACAGTCTAGGCAGCTACTCCAGATGTCTTCTGGTCTGTATTTTTCACAGCCACTTCACTGTTGAGAAATATCTGAATAATGGCATGTCATTAAGTTACCACTGGAAAAATATGGTGGCAATGCTTGAGTGACAGTTTGAGTATGATCAATGAGTATGAGAGATGAGGTGATCTTTTATGTCACCCAGACCAAAACAATGCTGGATGCAGATTTTGCCTGGGGTGGGTGAAGGTTGGCCAAACCACAGGCAGATAGAAAGATTCTTGTTTTTATTATAGGAACCAGACTACATGTAGCTTCGTCAAGCTTTTGTGAAATGAAAAGAATGATCTTGTCTCACCCCAAAAGGGTTGCATACTTCTTGACAGTCAAAATTGTATTTAGCAATTGCTGGAAAAAATGAAAGAGACAGTGAAACTCAAGCTTGTGTAACACTGGAGTTTATATCGGGACCCTTAATATACATTTATCCTCCCACTAGTGTAGGCGTGCACGGTCTGACGTGCCATACTAATTGTATGTGCACATCACTCACACTCACACAGGACCAACCTTGCCAAACAGTGCACAGACCTTACATTTATGTGTATGCATATCCCTTCAACTCTAAATGTATCTGCAGAATACATAAATAAAATAAAATTCATAAAAATATGTAATGTAATTACAAAACATTACAAAACATGACTTGAAGTCCTTGTTGACATTAGTATTTCACCCTCAACATAAACATCCCATGGCGTTCTCACAAAGGCAATTCTGCAGTTCCTCCTCTATAGCTTTAGAAACACAATATGCCTCAGAAAACAGATTTGGAGTCTTTTCTTTCCTTGGCATTTAATGAAACAAAAGCAGTGAAATGGCATTTTTATTCTCTCACCAGTTGCTCATGTTTTGACTATACCTCTCACTCAATAACATGGCGTACCCACACACCCAACTCCTTTCACAAAGCACTGTGAGGATGTAGAAAGAGCTTTCTTTATCAGACAAACTGCATTATGTGGCATCCACGTCTCATGCATTGAAAATAAGCTCTCACACAAAATGATGGGTTTTACACAGTTTTGACAGCACTCAGCTGGTCCATAACATTATTATTTTTGATATAACAATTCTTCTCCTCCAGATATGAAAGTTATTCTATTCATAGTCTGTACAATGAGTCATAAAATCACATGGCTCACGCGAGACATTTTTTAAGCACTGCACTCTTTTAGGCATATATATGAAGACTTCTGACTTCTATTTTGAAAAAGACACCATTACTTTAGTTCCATCATTAAATATCTTTGAAATTTTGAGGATTCAGTCTGTAAAGGTGTTATTGTTTTATTAACTGAGGACTTACCTACTGTCCTTTAAAAAGTGTCATAATAATAATAATAATTTGCGTTCATTTTGTGTTTTCAGTAATTTTGTAGGAGTAGGCATCACTTGGTGGATTCCTCACTTTGGAGCAAAACTCTTTTAAGCACCAATTTTGTCCACATCTGCATATTCTCTCAGTTTTAAATCTGACCACCACAGAAAATTAGGCTAATGGTAACTTGAGTGTTTTTACAATACAAAGATTCAGAGCTTGAAGTGTAAGTGTGTCATAAATAACCTAAGCCATAACATCTTGCCTAAGGCAAAGATTTTACTCTATGTCATGAGCTGTGGAACACTTGAACAATATCACACTGCGGTTTACTCTGGTCTGTATCAGTGGGTTGCCCTGTAAACCAAAATGGCAAACAAAGATCCATCACCTAGCTTCCATGTTTACCCACTGTTAAATAGCGTGACTTAGAGGCTGTGGGCCATTTGTTATCTTTCATCCCCGGTATATTGTGATATCCCTGGCACTTTTATGAATCATATGGCATTATGAGTATGAATTGATTTTCCAAATCAGTAGATTTGAAAATAAGAGGTATCAGTTCAGATGTTCATTGTTAGAGACACATATATTAAAAAGAGAATATTATCATGCAATACTAAAGATGGCATAAAGAGTCATTCAAACTACAGTAAATATAATAACTCCAGTAGCAGACATGTTTCTCCCCATACCTTTCAAAATGTTCTTATGCAACTCATTATATAAATACAGGATGTGTCAAAAAGGATGCTTGATTCACAGGCTGATGAATGCTGCTGATGTAGAGCACTGTCTGAACATGCTCAGCAAGTCATTCTGACCATTTTCATATCTTCCAGATATACTGTATAGGCCTACAAGCATGGAGCACAGTTGAAACACTTCATACCCTCAGCTAGAAAAATTGATTGTGCAAAATTGATTGTGCAATAAAAAAAACCTAGCATAGTTAACTTTGAAAAATGAATACTGCTCATCACATTTTACTAAGTACCAATACATTTCCATAACAAACGGAGTTTGGGGTTATGGAATAGGTAGAGGCTGAGTGGAATGACATCCTTATTGCAATTCAAAGCCAGAAGAGGGTCTTCTATTCGATAGTGTTGTTCTTAAGACAATACAGTCCCTTGACATCTTAATTAGGCCTTTTTTAATTGATTCCTCAAAATGCAAGCAGACGGTAGTCTGCATTATATAAATGAAAGCTTAGCTTTTCTCCCCAGCTCACACCACTATTGTGAAAATGAATTAGTTTTGTTTTTGTGTATGACTATTATGACATTGGATTTCCACCAAAAAAATAATAATTAAGTTGACAAATTATGCTGTACAAGTCAAGACTCCCTTTAAATGGCAACTGGCTCTTCAAAGAACAACTGGCTTTGCAGCCCACAACCTTTGTAACATTTCAAAGTCAAGGACAAAGTCAGAAAAATCGGGACTATGAGCCCCTCTGTGGTTTGGATGTTGGTTGTGTAAGTGGATCATAGTAAGTAGGACACTTAAAATGACACAGACAGTCTTAGATGTGTCTCATTGCCTCTGTCTTCTCAGGGAACCTGATCAAGCACCAGATTATAGGTGGACTGCAAGCAGACAGAGCATATTAGCTAGTAAGGGTAATCATACACGTTTCAATGCAGATTGTACAGGAGGAGCTTTGTACCAAAATGAGATATCCACCATTTGAAACAGTGTAACCTACTCTTAAAAATAACTGACAACACAAATTTAAAGCAAATTTAAGGTACTCTTTAAAAGACATTAGACAACAGAAGTCCCTGGTTTAACTGAATCCTGAGATAGTGAATGACCTAAGCATTTTGGAATAGAACTCTATATGTTGTATGTATGTATGTATGTATGTATGTATTTATGTATGTGTAGGTGTACTTAACAAAATAATAATAATACATCTTATTTTGAATGTTTTTTTTCCATCAAGCTACATCAAGCTGGAATTAGTATTTTAACAGCACTGTATGTTTTCTCACAGAAAATACGAGCAGGAAGGAAGGTTTTACAACATGTAGTGCATACTACGTTCTGCAGTTCATTTTAGATGCACAGGTGGGATTTGCTGATAGCTGGCTGTGGACGCAAGCAACACGATGAGGTTCAGATGCATCTGAATCAAACAGACAGGGACAGGCTCTATCTACTTATGTGTCGGAATAAAAGGATCTCACACATGAAAGGCAGGATCTCCATGGTTTCCCCCGGAGCTGGGCCTCGTTGCCATGGGAGTGGAAGGCGCTGCTGGAAGAGGAAAAACACAGAGAGAAAGGCAGAAAGACAGTGTCGTCCTCCCCTGCACCTGATCCCACACATAGTTTATTTTATTGATTTTGTTGACATATTTTTTCTTGGGTTTAAATGCTTGTCCTTGTACTGTTAATCATAAATCTTGCTTTTGAAAACATTGTTTAAAAACATAAAAAATCCTCTCACCCTAACCCTACTATTCATAGATTTATTATGTGCATATAATACTGTATGACCACAGCCAAAGTATATGTATTCACCCTTATCATCGCAAGATATACATGGACAAACGTTTTTAGCAATAGTAAAGCAAACCAAGCAATCCATCCACCACCCTGAGTCCAGCCAGGCAGTCACCTGACACGGGTGTTAGCCACGTCAGAACTGTGCTGTCACAGATTGTTTGCCTATCTGTCTAATGGCTATTTAGACAATATTGTGTAACTCCTGATAGGCCTAATGTAATTAACCAGGCCAGCAGCAGGTACCAGCTCCATGGTGCAATCAGACATCACTGGGGCTAACAGTGAAATGCCATCTCAAAAGCCTGAACATATATAAATAACTAATGTGTTATATCTATCTATATATATTAATATGTTATATCATGACACATTTTATCCTCCTCTTCAAAGGACTTGCTGTCAGGACTTTACATCCAGTAACCAAACTTCCATGCCTGTAATTGCGTGAGTAATTGCCTACCCAGTCCAGGCCACCACGGGCCAGGCCACACCTTGGCTCTGTTTATATAAGTTTGATCAGATGTGAAGAAGTCCAACCTACAGTATGTTTGGTTGTTATGTACAGAGCAGGTCACGCTTGGCCTCAGCTCCATACAGTGCCTGAGGTGATTGAATGGGCTGTATAACACAGGGCAGGTGCACAGGCTAAGTGATGTGTCTGCTACGTGCAGATGCACCATGTTTCGTACTGAACCACCTCCTTATTGTAAACTGTGAATGTCTATACAGATAAAAAGATGTTTGGCTGCTGTGGTAAAATCGTATGATATAATTTCTGATCTGATAGAATTAAATTAGCTTTGGATTTAGTGCCATTGCTAAATGGCTGGTAAAGCTTGTATACTAATATTTTGCATCAGACTAGATAGAGGTAGGATTTTATGAATAAATTGGATGATTGCTGTGACATAAACAAATCTGTTTCCTCCACACATGAATCTCACAATGTGCTACCTCAGATCAATAGGCCCCAGTGAACTTGCACGTTGTCAACAGTGTGTGTGTGTGTGTGTGTGTGTGTATTCAGTGATGTGGCACAGTCTCTGATGGCCATTCTGCATGAGAGATCTGGTTTCATGGTTTCATCTTACGTGGTATGACCTCACACAAACTGTTGACACAGCTTAAATATGTACAGAGAAAAATGCCAGAGAACTCAATAACCTTTCACCATGCCTGAGTGGGCCATCAGAGTGATGTCATGACCCTGAAACAGCATTTACTCGCACCAGCATAACTGACGTCATGGCATTATTTTGACTTCCTTTAATAAGGATTGGCTTTTGAAGAGCTTTAGCTCAAGATGAGTTCACATAATGTGCATCTATACTGCATGCATTACTCAGTGATTCAAATGCAACAGCAAAGTGAAAGTTTGTCATCCACTATGCCCATGCTGGACATCTGAGTACATCCAGTCAATGAACTCCACCCCCTTTCCCATCACCTTCACAAAAAAACCTGTTTCTTCTCGTAACCAACTAAGAAACATCTGTTGCCATGGCAATTACATCAATGTTTGACATCAGATGCTTTGTCCTGAAAATGTCATAGCAATGTCTCCTAAAGGCCTATTTGTACAGGAAAGTCAATGAATTGTGCTAGGTAGGCAGGTAAATGACCATATAAATCAGAATTCCACTTCAAGTCCAAAGCCGTTCTTACACTGTGAACATACGGAGGTGGAAGTTGGGACGTAATGGAGACCTCTTTGGTCAGACTTGTTTATGATGAAAGTTGTATACTGTACGTTTTGGCACCATATAAGAGCCTGGTAAAACATAAACTGTGATAAGGAAACTGGTTTGAATGGCCTTATTTACGTAGGAAGCTCAAAAACAGACTAGTGAGATATGGAAGAGGAAGGGAATAGTTTGCATTTCTTGGCATGAAAACATTTTCTTTCCATGTCATGAAAGTAGAGAGGAGAACAGAGAAGTAAACAGGAGAAGCACATTCAAAATATTGGATCACTCTTGGATTATTCCCCTTGCACATTTGTTCTAGTTTCAGAAAATAGAACAAGCTATATCTAAGCCGTTGTTGAGAAAATGTCCTATTCATGTGTGTCCTGTCAAAATCAGTTGTGTTGCCTATTCACTCGCTCATGTAAAGATTTGTGTGTTTGCAGTGTCTTCATTTATCATTCATACACACTGTCTTTGATTCCCTGTAAATAACTTTGATTTCCTAAATCTAGTTGTTACAAAAGTTAATTCCTGCTCATTACTTTAAAACTGAAAAAATGCATCAGCTGGGCAAAGGCATCCTGAGGAACAAAGGTATCCAGTCAACTGTTGGACCCACTAGTGACTAAGGCCCTGCACTTCCCCTGATGGACATTTACATTCATGAGGCACAGCTCTCAGAGAGATTGGTGTTTCTCACAGATAATATGAGATCACTTTTAATCATATAGTTAAACATCTGTAACAACAGCAGAAATCCCTTTTACACTTTTTAAATGTTGCCAGTATGTATCTTTATACATACACAGAAAGGCGCAAATGGCAGAAATAAAAAATATGCTATAGCTGTTTTCATACCAAGCAGGGAGCCAGCATCCACATGTAACCCCTGTACTTTACTGCTGATTATGTACAGGCCACCAAAATATTTCTTTAATGAATTTACCAAACTCCTGTCCTTAATCTCCATGGAATATGACTGCCTCGCTATATCAGGAGACTTAAACATTCACGTTTACATCCCCAACGACAAAAATGCCAGAGAACTCAATAACCTACTTGGCACTTTTGGACTGTCTCAACATGTCTCTGGGCCCATCCACATCAAGGGGCATCTTAGATTTGGTCACAGTGGGCCTGAATTCATCATTTATTTCAGCTATTGATGTTGCTTTGTCTGATCACCTCTGTGTCTGCTTTGATACGTCTGTGACTCCTGACATCCATACCAGATCAAAACAGTTAACAGTTAAGAAACGGTACATTGATGAGAATACCAGTACAATGTTTATGCAGACTATTTCCTTATCTCCAACCCTCTTTTCATCCTCTCAGGCAACTTTCCAAAGGCTCTGAAAACAGCTTATTTATTAACCTAGATGCTTCTAAAATTTGTAACTACAGGCCGATATCTAATCAAGTCAAGTCAAGTCAAGTCAAGAACTTTATTTGTCACATACGCATACAGGATGTGCAGTGAAATGAAAAAGTGGCAATGCTCACGGGATTGTGCAAAAAAACAAGTTTCAAAAAGAAAAAAACAGTATTTACAGCAAAAAACAAAGCACACTATTTACAATAAGTATCAAAATATAAAATGTAAAATATAAATCTTGTGTAGTTATAAGTGTGTGTCTATGTGTGCGTGTGTGTGTGAGTGTGAAAAGAGGGGCAGTGTGTGGTGATTGGTGGGGGCCCTGGTGAGGTCAGAGTTCACAGTCCTGATGGCCTGAGGAAAGAAACTCCGTCTCAGTCTCTCTGTTTTGGCAGCGTAACTGCGGAGGCGCTTGCCTGACCGCAGCAGCTGAAACAGTCTGTTGTTGGGGTGGTGAGGATCCTTCATGATCCGACAGGCTCTAGTTCTGCACCTCCTGGTGTATAGGTCCTGCAGGGAGGGGAGTGTAGTTCC
>OOFE01021820.1:0-14350 GCA_900323365.1 Monocentris japonica | reverse complement strand
CAATCTGATCGAGCATCTGTGGGATGTGCTGGAAAAACAAGTCCGATCCATGGAGGCCCCACCTCGCAACTTACAGGACTTAAAGGATCTGCTGCTAACATCTTGGTGCCAGATACCACAGGACACCTTAAGAGGTCTTGTGGAGTCCACACAATACCTACACAATATTAGGCTGGTGATTTTAATGTTATGGCATTTCGCTGTATATTTTATATATACTGACATCTGACTGTTCTGTTGCAGTAATCCCCACCCATCTGTTCCCCAAAGCATATTAAAACAAGTGCTAAGAATCATCATAAAATATAACTTGAACCAGATCTGATTGAAATTCACCTATGTCTGGGTCCCTGGCCAGCTCCTCATAGCTGCTGTATGCTCGGGGGATGCTGTGCTTTTTAGCAAACTCTTGTGCGTCCTGTAATTTTCGCGCTGCCACAGCCACAATCTGTGAATACAATTTCAAATGATTATTTATTGCAGCAAGTCGCTCCTCTCCCACCTTACTGAAAGGCCCATTACAATGTAATTTGCTGCAGTCTATTATGCATGGCTGGATTAAAGTCCAAAGTATTATTATTGAACAAAGAGGATAGAGGATAGATGTGGATAGATTCAACATAGACGTTCACATTTTCTGAAAGAATATCCCAATCAATAATTATGGTTTATTAATTACAGTTTGTAATTTATATCTAAACACTAAACTCTTTTCCTTTCTCAGCTGTTGGTGAATGGATGTGACTTGATTGGCCATAAATTGCCAAATAATTTAATTTGTAAATGTTGTGATTATGAATTATTCCACAACCCCCAGTGGCTGAAAGATGCCACTGCAACAAATCCTGAACAAAGCTGCACAAATGAAACTATTTTGTATTAATGGGGTTTAGCTCGTTAAAAGTGCTAGCAGTGAAAGTAACATGACAGTGAAAGTAACATAACCTATCAGCCTATCATTTAACTCGAGGCATAACCGACGAATGACAGAACGGAACAGTGACTGCACAGTTTGAAGACTGGTAACGGATTTGAATTACATGCTCAATTTCTAATAATACTAATTCTACTAATTATTACCTGATGGTCTTCCGGAGGAAGTGTTTTCAGGGCCACTGTGAAGTCATTACTTATTTTCCCGGCACTACAGATTCCCCATCTGGTTGACATATTCGACAGCGGGCAGTGTCACATCAGTTGAAATCACTGACCTATGTGTCAAAGTTTCAGCCCCGAATGCGTGGCGAGGTACAGAGTTCTTTAATACGGAGCCCGTTAAGGGTCATGGTGTTTTTTTTTTAGCTACTTTTGCATTACCTCGCAATAAATTTTGCGTTCCCACGCAATACATTTGCGTTACCTCGGAACAAGTTTTGTGTTACCTCGCCAAGTTTGACATCCACGACACTTACACGCAACTCTGGTAATTCATCTTGCCCTGGCTCTACATTTTGGACGGTGTAGTGGCATGCGCCCTTTTCAGGCAAGCATAGTTGTCTAATGTTGATAAAAACGAAATGTCATCGCTTGCAGTGATTAGTTAACGTAGTTTTGTGAAGGGTGTAATTGGTAGACAAACTAACCTAGCTAAAAGCGCTAAGCTTGTAGAAGCAAATGAACTAACACTCATGCATGGATGTTCACAGTGGCATATAGTTTAACTGCCCTAAGAAGCATATGGAGAATTGAAGTGGGTTGGCTTCATTATCAGAAATATGCGTTTCATCTAGTGAGGTCAACGAATGGAGGTGGAACTAGGCATCTGACACTGGACAAGAACACTACAGTCACACAGATCATAGAAACTGCTGAGGATCTCTTTTTCCCAAAAGGCCAGTCACCTAAAGGATCTGTCGAGGACTTTATATTTGATATGTGTGACTTCAAGAAACAGGCAGTATCAATGACTGCTACGCTTGTGGAACTTTATGAACAATCAAAATTAAAAATGTTAAGACTTTATCTTTGCACACGAGACAGTGTGCATTTGGTCTCAGATTCTTCAGATGACACTGAAAGCTATGAACAGGTATTTTATGTAGAGCTAAAACAACTGGAAACAATCAGTGTTTCCAGTTTCTTGAATTTCAGTCATTACATGATAGTAAACATAATATCTTTGAATTTTTTAACATGTCAGCTCTGGAAAGTTGTAATTCTCACACTTTTGTGACAATATGTAAACAAAACAATCAATTATTTGAGAAAATAATTGGCAGATTTACAGACAATGAACATAATCATCAGCTGCAGCCCTAACTGTATGGATTACCAGTGTAATACAGGCTGTGACTGTGTGTTGTAGTTCTAGTAGGTGTCAGAGATTAATGTGATGCATGCATTTCAATATCAGGCTACTTCAACCACTTTTTAAATAAAATAAAACAGTAATAGTTAGATTGTAAAAATATGTGTTTCCTGTAAAACTCAACCTCCCATAAATTTTTGTTTTGTTCAGATCAAAGTATACAAATGTTTAATGTTTTTAATTTGTTTTTAACAGCACCCGAAAAAACCCAGGCAGTCTGACATAGACTGCCAATGTGACTTTGACTATGACAAATCCAGTGCAAAGCTCCACACCAGATGCAACAGAACATCCAAGTCCACAGCAGCACTCAGTAGCAGATGAAGTGGCATCCCTAAGTCCACTTCAGCACCCCACACCAGATGCAGCAGAGCTCCTAAGTCCAGTGCACCACCACATGGCAGATGATGTGCAGTTCTTAGGTCCAATTCAACATTCCACAAAAGATACAGCAGAGCACCTAAGCACAGTATTCATTCATTTGCTACACGATGCCGACACTTCATGACACTTCATACCTCAACGTGATAAGTGAACTCCCAGTAATTCGGACCAACATCAACCTAAATTAAGTTTTTGTTGTACATGAGGAGTCAGAGGTGTATATCGGACCACAGTCTGAAGATGCTGACTATGATCTTGCATCAACACTTTTATGGACAGAAGACCATTCTGAGAATAGTGCAACCCCCCTAGAGGTAAGTCAAAACTGTCTTTAAGTTGTAGCAATTTTATTGAAGGTTTTGCTGTAGGTATCACAGATGTTCAGGCATGGCGCCAGGATTTTTTCTCTCCCGGTGCTAAGGGGGAGCTTGACCAATACGTGGGGGTGCTAAGAAAATAGTCGATTTTCATGACTTCAGAGTTACTTTATAAGGAAGTTCTCGTTTTTTCAATAAAAGCAGATATGGCACACAGCACATTGGATATAAATGTAGTTTTTAATTGAATTTGGCCAAAGAATATTCAACAAAATAGCTATAAGCCTAATACAAGTGACCACAAGGCAATGACAAAAACGTCTTTCACGTGCAAATCATGTTCCCACCACTCTGTGCCAAGGCTGAGACCTGATTTTTCAGAGGCACAGTGGCAAGCTCTGGGAAGGATTTGGGCAAAGGGACTCCTAGACCATGGTGTGATCCAAGTGAGACTGTCAAAGGCTTTTATTTTGGCCTGTGTCCTTGGTGTCAATTCAGTGGATAATACAGTACTCATGTCATCTTTCTCTAACTACTTGTCTGATGGTGAGTGGTTAACTATTGAGAAGGCAATTCAGGGCACACTGGAGGAAAGTGAAAAAGATGATTTACTTGACTTGTTCTCAAGAATGGGTTTGCATTGCCTCCCTTCTGAGCAAAACACAAAGGCAGCCATTGAAACAATGGCCCATAAAGCCATACTGCAAGAACCCTAGTATATAATTGACTGTTTTTCTCGCAGCCTGACAGATGTGCAGTTGAATCTGCCTCATAAAGCTAATGTGCTGTCATTGTATGAATTAAAAAAGGCAACAAACAAGAAGGTGATTGAAATGCTGCAAACAGAAACAGTGGTTCTGTCACAGAAAGACCAGACTACATTTAACCACTTGCAGTGCTACAACAGGAATGTTGACCAGCGCAAGCCGGAAAACTTTTTGCGTTTTTGCACAGGCTCCTCTGTACTGTACTCCTCTGTTTTGGTCGAAGGCCTGTTGCACATACGTGCGGAGCCATAATTGAGGTTCCTTATACATATAGCTCCTACCCAGAATGCCGAACAGTTTGACAATGTTCTATCTGCTAACTTCTTTGCCATGGACATAATATAAGGTCATTGTTCATAAACAATGCTAAATATATTAACATGAGCATCTCTAGCTTGTTTTGATGTTTTGATATGTACAGTAGTATCTCAACTGCAATATTCATACTCATCTGTGTTCAATGAGTTCACACAGATATGTTGTAGCACTCAGGCTTTAGTTACTGTAGTGACCTAAATACATTTTACCCAATGATCTGGGTAGTTGTTCATGCCAGTTCATGAAGCTACATTAGACATGATTTGATAAACATGTTATCTAACCATTCAGCTATTTGCCACTGTTCAAGAAGGCAGTTTATGAATTAGAGTCAAAAGCTGTTTTTTTTTTACAACGCTGTTTACATTGTGTGGCCAGTGTTATGTTTTATTTTCATATTTGATGTTTAAATTCAAGAAACAAAAAAAAAAGGTTTGACTTTTTTGCTGCTTTCATTCATTATTCATGTAATTAATTGATATTGATATTACAGTGGCATTGCACTGATGGTTCTCATCGTCACTGTAGTGGTTTGGTCAGTAGAGAGTAGAGTGGTTTTGTCAGTAGAGAGCCCTCAGTGGTGATATGGCTGTTCTGTTAGGATGGCTTGAAAAGCAAGTATTAATTCACATCTACCAGAACTGACAGTATATCTGAAATCTATGAGTCACACTCTAATGTTAGAGGTTGTAAGAAAGCCAAGGACATACAGAAGAGTATGTCATAGCATGACCAGTAAAACCAGTTAGTGTTGGTGGTCTTTCGTTATTGATTATATTGTACTATCAAGTATCACCATGTATTAGTACATATGGGTTGTCTAGATTAAACTTCACAGAATTTTATACCAAAAGACATAACTAAGATATGATTCTTTATTTCCAGACAATCTTTTAGTATGTACAAGTGAGAGATAGGTCAGAATTATGTATTTTGTCATATCATTACACAAAGGACATAGCATTTTTCTTGAGCACTGTATGTAGGCAGCAGGTCTTACAACATTGTCTTGTAATTTTGTGAAAAAGGTAAGCCTCACAGTAAACACCCCATCTCAAGCACTAAAGCAAGATAGTCCAAAAAAGTGAGTGAAAAAAAATGTTCCTCATGCTCCATCTGCTCATAAGTACAGCTCTTAGTTAAAAGTAGGCCAATTACAAAAAAGCAAGAATAACATCTCTCAAATGTATATATAAGTCTATTGCTTCAAATGGGTCTCTTGGAATAACCAGGCGTGATTCGATCTTCGTGATAAGTGTAAAAAAACACCCAATCACTTAGACACACACACATTCCCATAAAATAAGTTTATTAAAATTAACTATAAACTAACTGGCAACTATTAACATGAAACCCACCACTACACAGGTCTCTACAGGTGAAGAGGGTATTCTCTCCACACACTGAATGCCCACGAATACAAATACAAATGCAAAGAATACAAATGCAGCCATGCAGCTGCATTGGCCATCTTTGCTATCCACAATTTCAGCTGCACAGACACCACCTGTCAGTGGAAGAAGCCAAAGATTAGAGGCTGTAAAGGCGGACTAGTGAGTAGGTGAGTTTCCGTGTTCGGCGTGATGACGTTTAATGTCCCCGACAACCTCTGTAGTCTCATTTAGCCACTTGGCTAATGTATAGTGGTGGATTGGTTTTTTAAATAGTATTCCACACAACTAATACACTGGGATTTAGTCTGTGCACGCAAAAACAGCAAAATGGTGGTTTGCGATTTAGTGCGTCTTCTTCTTCCTCTATTTACGGCGGTTGGCAGTGGCACTCAAACGTTGCATTACCGCCTACTGCTGACTTCGTCTTCTTTGTGATTGTACCGCCGCCTACTGATCCGGAGTGTGGATCAAACTATTCTCACGGGGATTTGCATTATCCCCGTGTCCCTGCCTAATACTCTATATATGGTATACCTTGTCTGATGAAAGTAGCACACCCCCCCCTCCAAGTTTCCTGCACACAAATAACATCTGCCTTAGTTGACATTTCATGAATGAAATGCTTGAAATCCATTTGCCAACAGGCTCCGAGCATTTCACTGTAGAATGACCACCACAATAAAACTTAACCAATACATCCTGGCTCCTGGCTTGCCTGAACAGTAAGGTCTGTCCTTACATCTTCCCATGTCAGGCCCACTACTCCCAGATGATGCACTGCTGCTTTAATAATCAGTTGAATCTTTACATTTTTAGATTGAACATCAGCCGTACTGTTGACCACTCCAACAATGAAGGTCAGTAATGACCTCTTATCCACATCTTGCCTTTTGTTTCCTGTACTGCTTCTCTTTCTGCTCTAGTGCTGGTACATTGCCCCTTCACCACTTTAAGTGCTTCAGCATATGATATTTTATTTTCTGTCCTCACCCTCTGTGGGCTCCCCCACAACTGCAACATTTTGGCTGTGCTGCTCCATGGAGGAAGAGATGCAATGTATGACATGACTTTGACCTTGTGTACTTTAGTCCTTTAGTTTCTGCATGCTGATGGCTGCAGGTAGGACTGAGTTGACATGTAGGCACCACAACATAGATATTCATAAAGTTTAGACCAACTTTATAGCTCGCTGTGGGGCTTCAAGCTTGGCAGAAATGTAAAAGAACATTATAGGACTATGGTGGAAATAGAAGTTTTTGTTTCCTTCACGGGAGGTACAGACACTCACTATACAGGAAGGATTGAACACTCAAACATATATACATATCATACATAAATGCTTGTACTGTATCACCAATACATATTTGTGTATAAATTAGTCACAACTGGTAACAAAAAATCATAATACAATCAAAAGGAAATTGTACATGGCAGTAAAAAGACAAATAGTTAAAAATAGATGCTGGGTCTGAATGAAGAATATGATATTAAGAATATGATATTCGCCCATAAGACGTGCAATACAGAGCTCCAAGCAGAGCGGCTCTCAGCTCTGATGCTCTGCTCAACGCACACAGATGCTCCTCTTCCAACAAACTGCCGGAAGGCTAAAGGCCGCACTCGCGTCCAACCCGTTCACCTGATAACGAAAGTGCGACTGAGCTCGTTTATGGGCGCGCTACTACTGGCGGCAGTACCTATAAGACACTAATGCGCATGCTCCACGGGCCACACACAACACGGAAGCAAACCAGGAAAAGAAAAATGTTTCTGTGTGTGCGCTGAGTGAGCAACTTGTGTTTGAATATTATACGTGCATGCGGCTTCCTCAGTTTTACGCAGCCTTGATTGATTGCACCATGCTTCTCTGCGTTTTATTACAAATGCAAAGTCCCTTACCCACCATTGTACCCTTTATGAATTGGTGGGTTGGACGTCTTTGACCACTCGCAGACAGCAGCACTGGTAATTTATTTATAAAGCGATACTGGGTAAACTCCCTATCTACCTCTGTACGCTTCTTTGTCTCAATTTTGGCAGTTATCAGTTACGCTCCTCAAAATGGTTGCTTTTTGATGTTCCCGGGTTTTTACATCTCTGGGTAAAACTGCATTGAACTACAATGCACCTTGGGCATGGAATAATCTGCAAAAAGAACTTAAACTAGACAAATTTATATCAATGGATGAATTCAAATGCACTATAAAGAATGTAGTAACTGAGGCATGTAGTTGTTTTACTTGAAAGGCCATTTTATTTGAATTGTCCTTGTGAACTGTTTTATGAACTGTATTTTATGTTGTATTTGCTGTATTGTACTGTATGTTGTTGAAACTTTGTACGTCTGCTACCTTGGCCAGGTCTCTCTTGTAAAAGAGTTTTTTTTTTTTATCTCAATGAGACTTCCTGGTTAAATAAAGGTTAAATAAAATAAGTAAATAAATAAATGAGCGGCCAATTTCCCGTTTATCCTCCAGGTCTTTATCACCTCCTTGGTCAGTTTACATAAATAGTGGCAATTTCCTGCCAGAAGGTGGAGACAGAGTATTCATTTTGATTGTGTGTGTTGATTGTGTGACGTTGCACAAAATAACTTGAGGATGATGACGATAATGTGATATTCAGTGATGTAGTGGTAAGTAAAAAGATGGGCAAAGGATATTAGGTTATTACAATTGCATTGCCCCAGGTGGGTCAGTAGGTGGTTCTCAACCTTGAGATTACAAGACAGCAAGATGTGGTAGCCCTCTCCATTCCAACCCGAATTGGTGTGTGAACGTGAAGAAAATAGTCCAAAACATATTCCAATGTTCATAATTTCCCTGAGCAATATTTTTATTTCCCCTGAAAAAATATTTACAGCCTCTAGGCTTCATCCAATCATTTACCAAGCAAAATAGGAAAGGAAAAAAATGTAAATAATTTTTTTGCTTCACATTTCTCCATTCTGCATGTGTGGGCTGCATCAGAGGGTACCAATTAGACATCCTTCATTTTTTAGGGGTCATATGAGCCAAAAAGGTGGAGAACAAGTGTACTAAATAAGCCATCTTCTTTGCTGACTCATAAAGCCCTTTCTCTGTCCTAACCTTGAAAAGCAGACACTGCAACCTATTTTTGTACAGAGAACATGAATCTATTTGTAGACCTCTGCAAGGGTCTGATATGACAACACTTCATTGGATGATATTTTCCAAGTCAAGAAATGTAATATGGCTTTCACAATCGGTGCTTTATTAGATTAATCAATCATACACCTCACAATGACAGCTGGTTTGTCTTTAAAAGCCCAGTACTTGATTGAAGTATCATTGTCCATGGTAAAACACAGTTACCCCAATACTAGCTTTGTTTACGTAGTGATTTATCCAATGTAAGACGTGTTTTCACTCTGAAATTCATTGTCTGTCCTTTTAATACAAAAACTGACAGTGTTTGACATCAGCTATACTCACCTCACTGTGCAAGGTGTTTACATTTGAAATGTCTCTAAGCACTGGGGTACAATACACCCGTGTTTTGAGTTACGATGGGTTGATCAAGTTCTGAAAAGGTTATATTCAAATCAATGATTGCTGAAGGCACCCAAGGTTTAGATAGTAAAATAAATCGCCCATTGTATCTTTAATTCTGTGTATCAATAGCAGCTCACAATGCTAACCAAGTCACAGTTGTCTCATTACAGTTCTCCCATCACACAGTGCCATGCGGGCTTGGCGTCTGAGTGATGTCATTGTCCTGGCTGAAGACAAGTCCCACTTGTTTCCTGGCTTCGTCCATGATCTCCGTCAAACAAGACAGAGTCTGTCAGAGGCATCTGTGGGCCTTGAGTCCTGTGGATGAGGAGGAGCAGTTCAACTGTATGGTCAGTTTAGATTATTATTATACAGTGCAGGGGTGGGCAACCTTTTTGGACATCTGATCTGTGATGACCAATTCTAGTTACAACTATTCATAACTGGAATTACGCACACACACAAGTCAGTAATACCTCCACATGCTTGTGAGAAGCTCCAAGAAAGCAATGTTATTGTTTCACTCTATTGCAGTGTCAGTCTTTGAAAGGCTGGTTGTGGATGTTCAAACAATTTCATTTCTTTGAAGAAAAATACGCTACTTGCCTTTCATCGTGACCTACCTTTCAGAAGGCACTGCCTCACTTCCTCTGCGTCATAGCGAAGCCCAGTGCTGTTGGTGAAATTCAGAGGCAGGCACGGTTCAGGCAGAGGATACTGTGTCTCCTTTCCATTCACCACCAGTGTGGTAGGGCAATGCATGGGGCCAAGTACCTGGAGAACAGAAAATAAATTCATTTTTTGTGTTAATTGAAGCCTTCAAATGAACCATAAGAGAAGATTTTTGCTTGCAGTCAAAGTTATTTTGGAGTGTGATTCCATCATCTGAACACACACAAGCTCTCTTTTGCTATGAATGTGCACAACAATGCAACCTACAGTACAATCTCACGACAATGAGATTCGTCTTTGTCTGAACACTTGCTGTTGCTGAATTGCTGAATTGTGAACTTAATTAACTCTCAACTCAGTCTTCTCATTTTCTTCAATCATTTCTGAATTAATATGAAATGCCCCACACTGTACAACAAACGATTGTCACCGCGTGTGTGGTTAATGATACTAATCTGATCTTGACATTGTACAACACCCCACCCCACTTCTGCTGCGTGACCTATGTGTTGAATTCTACCTGAGTCGAGCAGAACCCCTGTGGCCTGGATGGACTCTGGCCTCTCTCTGCTGAACACCATCAGGACAAACTGCAGGCAGTACACGCCGATATCCACCACCCAGCTCCTTGTCTACCCAGCGGGGAATGTGGAGCTGAGGGGAGCCAAGGTAGGCCTTTACCAACTTCACCTTTCCTACTGCCTCTTCTGCCAGCAGCCTGCACACCTCGGCATGGACAGGGAAACAGCGGGACCAGATGGCCCGAGAGGGACAGAGCAGACACCTTAGCACTTCACCAGGACGCAGCTCCTATATTGGAGTTGTACCTGTTTAGTCGTTTGTTACCTCAACTCTCCCCTTCCTGGATGTGCATATTTGCGGATATGTTTGTCAAACAAGATGGCATGAAAATGTGTTTCATCAATCATCAATGCTATAAATGTATGCGCTCATGGCACTGTAAGACGCTTTGGATGAAATACCAATAGCACATCAATTTCAAACTGGTGGTTATGTTTCAGCAATGGAGGGAATGGTCACAGCGTCCTTTGAACCTCATCTCCACCAGGAAGACGTGGCTTTTCTTGGAGGCGGCAATGAGGTCTGTCATCTGCCTGGAGTTCATGGCGAAGGGTTTTTCACACAACACATTTTCCCTGCCTTGAGGAACAGCAGGCCCACGCGCCAGTGCTCCGTGTGCAGCACTCCGAGGTACACAATGTCTGTGGGGACACAGATGCTCCAGGCTCAGCTTCAAACAGTAACACCATTAGGCCATTATCTCTGCCTGTGCAGCCGGGGCCTCCCAAGCTGTTAACCCACCAGTCTCTGGGTCGTTGGCCAACTCCTCGTAGCTTCCGTAAGCCCTAGGAATATTGTGCCTCTTGGCAAACACCTGTGCACGCTACAGGCTCCTCGCTGCAATAGCTGCTATCTGTACTTGAGAGAGAAAAGCATGCACATTCATCACAGTGGCAAACCCACTCTGGCAGCTCCAGCAGAGGCAGTACTGGCAGCTCTATTCAGTGCAAGGTTGGCATCCACTGTGACAATGAAGATACAGTGTTTTTTGTTTGGCTAGAGTACCTGGTGATCTCCAGGAGGCAGAGTCTTCATGGCCACGTTGAAGTCACGGCCGCAGAGTCCCCATCGGGTTGCCATGTTAAATCGGATGGTAGGTGACAGATGAGTGGAGTTGCACCTTAGTGTAGATCTGAGCTGCTGGCAAGTTGTGACCTTGGGAGAGGCTGCACGTTCAGAGGTAGAAATGTACTAAGCTGTCGAGCCTCAGAGCCAGCAGCACTTCAGTGAGCAGGCTCCTGCATTTATATGCTGGGGAGGCAAGGGATGTCACCTTCCCTCTGTTTCCACCCTGAGGAAGAGGGTGTAACACACACACACACACAGTTATCCCCACACACATCCTGTTGTGTTGTTGCCGATACAGTCTGAAGTGGTTTGTGCTAGTTCTCTCTGACAATCTGTAACACGAGTGTCAATGGGGCTCTCACCCATCATTAACACATAGAGGGGAGGTGTGCAGTTTAATGTGTATAGCCAGGGTTCACCTTGAGGTCCACCCTCAGAACAGCACTCTGCAGGTCATGAAGACAAGGGCTGCTTTGTTTCCCCATTGAGAGGCATTGATTAGCCTGCAATGGCTTGACAGCAGCACAGAAGCCAATGATTACACTTGAATCTCACTGGGATCACTGGGATGAACAGATATGCTGGGTTCACAGAATGCAGCAGGGCAATTTAACTGGTCAGTAAGCTGAGCCAGAATGACTATGGAAAAGCATCGGCTCTGTTGCCCTTGAGCTAAATATTATCTGTTTATCCAGACAGGCGGTTGTGTAAACGTCCTGCCACATGCTGCCAGTAGAGGACACTGTGTTGTAAGCAGAGTTTACTCTCTCACTCAAGCTCTGGGGATTTGGCTTGGATCACTGTAACAAACTACATTATGGCTTGCAGCATCAGGTACCATTTGGTGTGAGCCAAAGAAGACGGCAGACACCTTTTCATGTTTTACATAGTAGTATTTACATTCTGTAGTGTGACAGTCATTGGTCAAATGTCGCATTTTTGTTTGACATTTTTTCTTTTTAAAAATATTTTGGAGAAAACTTCTGCATTCAATAGCACTATCAAATTGATATAGACATCAAAATCATTATCTTGCCCAGTTATTTAATTTCGGAGTGTATGATCTTCCCTCCTATTCTCTCTCATTTCATGCTATTTACTGCAGGTATATGGTGATTTGGTTTACATGACAACACACTGTCAGCAAAGTATCCTCATTGTAAAAGAAAAGGAATTTTATCAATGACTCTGCTTGTTGGCTGCTTTGCTTTTGTGTTTCACTTCCAAATGAATTCTGGGAGCTGTGTGCCGTTGTCATAACGACAAGGTACCAGCTGGGCAATTTGTATGCAAATGGCATCGGGCTTGGCCTGATATCCCTGCCTATACCACAGGACCTGGTTACCATGGGAATGTCCATCTCCTCCTTGGGTAATTTTTTACTGTTTTTTGTCAAAGGACGCAAAAGTATGTGGCTGGTAGGAGTACGCGATGACATCACCACAGGTGTTAAACGAGAGTTAGACATGTGAGAGAAAGAGGTGCAACCTGACAGGGCATGTCCAACTGGAGTTGGAATTGGTGTGAGGCAATGAATTGGTTCTGTGTTACCTGACTTCAGTGCCAGCAGACAGGCATAGGAGGCAGAGGCTCAGGTGATCAGAGAGGATGTTCTGGACAGGACTTGGACAGGGTCGCCCAATAGCCATGCACTGGGACCCCACTGCCGTCACCCTCAGCTGCACCATAGATGTCTACTATTAGGCAGAGCCAAACTCAAACTTTCCTGCTGAAAGCTACTGAGATATCAGCCTCCCTCCACTGCATCAGCTCAAGGTCAGGAGGAGGAAAAGCCTCTAAACTGATGGGACTTTCAAATCTAACAAAGAGTGGCTGAGTCTTGGGGCCCTGGGTTTCTGTGCGCACATGGCGCAGGGATTGAGATGGACAGTAAAGATGGCTCCAGAAAGTCAATGTTGATGAGCCGAGCTTGGCATGCGGAAGGAAGCCGGCACCTCATTAATTCAGCATGGCCAGGACGATTGCCTTCCACTCCTATCACTTCTCACTGTCTTTATTTGATTAAAAATGCATGCATCATCTCTTGTCTGTGTCCCTATTCCACCAGGACATGGAAGAATGGCATCCAATGTGTCACATGACCAGTCACAACAGTTTCCATGGAGGGGGTGGATCGTTGCCTGTGAAGGTGGTTGATCACAGCAGACACTTTTGTTTCACACGTTGTCATGTCACTTCATCTCTGCATCCTGCTGTCAGAATGATTCTGTCCCTCTTTGTCATCAGCGTGGCAATGCACCGCTGTTGCAGAACAACCTTGTAACTCAAATTTGAGTGATTGTCATGTTTTGAATCAAGACATGGTCCTTTATAAGTTGAGCAACTTTCACGAACCTAGGGCCCGTGAGACGTCTTCAAGACCTACCGTAGAATCTTTATCATGCATGGCTGTCAACTGGGCAAGATAGTTGTCTTTCACCTGATAGAAGCAATATGGCTCTGCAAAACCAGACAGCTTCATCTCAGTATTTCATCACCAACTTCAACTTAATGGGATATAAAAAGGACCAAAGAGAGGCATCCTAATCCTGATGCTGATATGCATACCCCCTCCCCCCCTTCTAAGAACTGGCTGTATTTTGGAGGGGTGGGAATGTATTGCTGCTGTTATGGGAACACCATCACTCCTTCATCTCTTTCTCAAGGTCACTGCAGAGGAAGGGTGACAGGCTAGACAAGTGCCAGGAGGTGCCAGCTGGTTTGAGGGGAAGTTGGGAGCTTGATGAATCCGGGGAGGGAGAGGGAAGTGTGCAATAAGTCATTTTGTCAATGCTACAGGATGTAGTGATGTGGGGGCTGTTTTTTTTTCCATTAGAAGAAGTGTGATAGAGGGGTACTGAGGGGAGCAAGCAGAAATGGGAGCCTTTGAGCCCAGCATTGTGCCAGCCCTTTGAGAGTCCTATCTTTGTCTGCAGCATGTACACACTGGGAGGCTGAGCCGTGGAGCAGGAGCAGGCTGGACCAGAGCTGACTTAGCAGCCCTTCATCTGGGCGTTAGTAGTGG
>OOFE01021819.1:0-11650 GCA_900323365.1 Monocentris japonica | reverse complement strand
TACTGAGAGCTGACCAGCACCACAGTCTCTACTGGTTTACTGGGATCTGACCAGAACCACAGTCTCTACTGGTTCCACTGGGAACTGACCAGTACAACCACAGTCTTCTCCTGGTTCCACTGGGATCTGACCAGAACAATCACAGTCTTTTACTGGTTTACTGGGATCTGACCAGTACAACCACAGTCTCTATTAGTTTACTGGGATCTGACCAGTACAACCAGTCTTCTACTGGTTCCACTGGGAGCTGACCAGTACAACCACAGTCTTCTACTGGTTTACTGGGATCTGACCAGTACAAGCCTTGGTCAAGGGCACTTTGTGTGTTTTTCTGTACCTGCTCATTTTATGGATCTTACTGTTGTGTTACCATTTTCCACCATGTTTCTGCTGAAAGACACATCACTCCAGGGTCAAGTAAAGTAAAGTAAAGTAAAGTAAACAAACCGACACACCTCCTTCTTCAGCTGGGAGAAAGTCAGAGAGGTACAGTTGAAGAGGTCAGGTGGAAGCCAGCCATGTTGGTCACTACAGTGGCGGACAGCAGTGCCTGCAGGGACAAAGAAGCCAAAGCATCATCACTGGAGACATGTTCCATCACGCTAACCGGCAAATTATTAAAATCTCGTTTCCAGGTTTGTGAAGGAGGTAAGGTCATTGTTGGGGTCGTTTCTGAGATGATTTCACAACTTTTGGCGGTCACCAAGTTGAGGAAGTCAACTATATGTATATGTATATCTTGATGCAGGTACACACTGAATGTATCTTTAAGATGATTTTGATGATCCTTACCAGTGGAGCCTTTGGGACACTTCATGGCTGCAGGTTGACCAAACTGTGTCTTCGGCCACCAGATCCCTGCATCGAAAGCCCTGGGGCAGCCTTCATACACAACTGGAACAGAAGATGCATGATAAATACTCATCAGAGAGAGGGAGAGAGGGAATGAGGCAGGGAAGGAGGGAGGGAGGCAGGGAAGAAGGGAAAGAGGCAGGGAAGAAGGGAAAGAGGCAGGGAAGGAGGGAGGGAGGCAGGGAAGAAGGGAAAGAGGCAGGGAAGGAGGGAGGGAGCCAGGGAAGAAGGGAAGGAGGCAGGGAAGGAGGGAGGGAATGAGGCATGGAAGGAGAGAAGGAGGCAGGGAAGAAGGGAAGGAGGGAGAGAGGCAGGGAAGAGGTGAAGGAGGGAGGGAATCTCTGACCAGTTGATGAAAATGCCCTGATATATTTCCTGTAAGAGACAGGTCGTCTATTTTAAACAACAGTTTGCCCATTTATTACATAAATTGCAGCAGAAACAACAATATTGGAAGCAAGGGCGTAACCATGTTCTGAAAGGTGGGGGGACAGAATTGTCGCGACACCCCCAGAATCTTTTTCTGCCATTTAAAACTAATTTCCTGCATTTTCACACAACCTCACAACTCAGGGTGAGCCTACCTGCAGAAATAATGACTACACATTAAGGTGGTGCATCTCAGAATTTAAATTCAAAATAATGATCCAGCATTTACAAAATGGAAGCAGGAAATACGTCTGATCATGACTCCATGATCAGACGTATAGGGCGTCATGACTCCATGATCAGACGTATAGGGCATCATGACTCCATGATGATGATTGTAGAGTATTATAGAGCTTCATGACCAATTAATCTGCTCTACTACTCTTTTTGTCTGGCCACTTATTAAGTGCCTATAGAGTCATAAGACATTATAAATGTGTTCATAGTGAATTACTACACTTCGTGTCTTCGTAGTGTTACCCATCAGCGTACCCATACAGCCGCTGGAGGTGACCTCGGCGTAGGGGTTGTCACAGCGGTTGCACTGGCGGCCGATGACCCCCGTCCTGCACTGGCATTGGCCGGTGTGGGGGTCGCAGGTACGAGAAATGGCCCCCAGTTGGAAACAGTCACATGGGTAGCAGGCATCACTGCCTCTGGGACGGAAATAGTTATCCTGGAAAACAGGGAAGAGAAGTTCAGCTCTGAGCAGACCAACCTGGAGGCTGTTTGAAGACCCAATAGCTATGAATAAAATAAAAAAAATACATCTAAATAAATATGTAACTGAAGTGTTCATTTTGTGTTTGTATTTATATAGAGCAAGTGAGAAATGTCTAGTCCTAATTAAGGAGGTTTTTCTCATGTGTCTGGGTTCAAAAATCACAGACGAAAACAATCTGTCACGGCCGTGCCTCCAGCCCTTTCCTTGTGTTTCTTCTGTCCTCCCTCCCCCTTGTGTCTCCTCTGCATCCCTGTTTGTCTCTCTCTCTCTCTGTGTGTTTGTCTGTGAGGTGGGCGTGGCGCCTCGTACACTTCCCTGGCTCCCTGATTGCTGTCCAGCCTACTAACCTGCTTCCAGCCACACACCTGCTATCCATCTACTCATCCACGCTGTAGTATATCTACCCCGGTTCCTCAGTCACTCATCGCCAGATCGTTGTTTCAGCCTTTGTGGTTAGCTCACGTCTCTGGCCCCTTGACTTGTGTATTCAAGTGATATCTCTCGTGTGTGGTTTTTCCCTCGCCTCTGACCGTTTCCCTGTGCTACAAGATCATCACTTGCCTGACTACCTGCCTATCCATTTCCCTGCATGCCGTTCAACTATTCGGTCAGCTCAGCCATGCTCACATCCAGCCCTCGTTCCTGCTCTGCCACGCTCCATCCGCCATCAGCGCCCCCTTTCCCCCTCTACCTCCGTCTATCAGACTCTCCTCTCTTCCACTCCCATTCCCTGGCATTTGGGTCCCCCCTGTTGATCGTAACACAGGGATTATTAAAGTACCTACCTACCTACCTACCTCTCCCTCCTTAACTTAGAATTAACGGGTGCTTGTCAATCGGACCATAAAGCTGTCATTTTTGATGCTGTGGTCACCCATGTAGCTATTGAACCTTGTGCATGCATCTGCTCATGCATCCCTAACTACACCACTGCTAGCAGGTTCTCTGAATACTATTCAATAAAATACTCTACAAGCAACCCTTACTTTCCGCCTCAAATACTGGGTTGGGATTTCTGGCGTTGCCCAAGACTGGTTCTCATCCTATTTATCATGTAGAACTTTCTCTGTTTCCTTAGGTAACTATAACTCATCCCCAGCCGTTATATCGTTAGATGTACCCCCGGATTCTATACTAGGTCCAAATCTGAGATTATTTTATTTGATCCCCCTCATCTCTATTGGCACAACCTAGGCCACTTGTTAGCCTATGTAAAACCATCTTGGTGTAATATTTGACCAAGCCCTGAAATTTGGAAAACATTAACTTGGTTGTGAAATTCTGTTTTCACCAGCTCTGGATAGTCTACAAGATTAGGTCTTTTTGTCCACTCCTGACCGAGAAAGTCTTTCATGCCCTTACATCCTCTCGACTTCATTACTGCAACTCTCTCTACTTTGGTGTCAGTCAGTCCTCCCTCTCCTGCCTCCAGTTAGTGCAGAATTATGCAGTCTGGCTCCTAACCAGATCAAGAAAGAGGGACCACATTTCACCAATTCTAGCCTCTCTCCATTGGCTCCTGGTCAGTTCAAAATCCTGCTTTTTGTTTCCAGGGCATTACGTGGTCTTGGTCCAGGTTATATTGCCAAAGTCATTTTCTGCACTGCAAAAGCACTTTGGAACATATGTGTTTTGTGTGAAACGCACTCGACAAATAAAGTTGACTTGACTTAAATTCACAACATATTTTGTCACTAATCTACAAACAATAACCCATAATATCAAAGTGGATATTGTAATTCACAAATTAATTAAAAATGAAAAGCTTCAATAAAACAAATATTCAACCACTTTGCACTGACACTCCAAACTGAGTTAAGGTTCATCCAAATGAACTTGAATGTCCTTGTCCTTGTAATCCATCTGTGGCCAATTCAACTGATTGGACATGATTTATTAGAAACCCATCTTTCTATATATGGTCCCACAGATAACAGCAGGTCAGAGCAGAACCTCTAGCAGGTCCAAGGAACTATCTGTAGGATCCAGAGACAGAACAGTGAGGAGCAGAGATCTCCATCATCGGGAAATGGAAAAAATATGGAACCAGGAAGATTATTCCTAGAGCTGGTCATCAAACTAGCCAACCAATAAGAAGGGCCTTGGTCAGGGAGGAGACCAAGAAGCCAAAGAGCGCTGACAGAACTACAGAGCTCCACGGCTGAGATGGAGATCTTGCTGAAGGACAAAAGTCAGACAACAGGCAGAGCAACCAGAGGGAAGCCAGTCCTGGAAAAAGGCTCATGACAGCAGCCTGGAGTTTGGAAAAAGGCAGTGAAAAACTCTGAGGGCATAAGGAAAAGATCCTGTTGTCTGATGAAACCGAACCTGAGCTGTTCAGCAGGTAGAAATGGAATGGATTCACTACAAGTATGTACGAGTCCTTGAGTGGTCCACTCAAAGACTAGACATGAATTCAACTGAAAAAAACAGAAGAAACTGAAGAAAAACCCAAAAACCAGGTGGGCTGAGCTGATCCAGGAAGAGTCGTAGCTGGAATTGCTGCCAAAGGCGTTTCTACATAGTATTGACTCTTATTTAAATTAGATATTTTTGTATCTAATTTTCAATAGATTATGAACATTTCTAAAATCCTGTTGTTACATTATCATTTCTTTTTTTGAGTAGTTTGTGAAGATTGTTGACAAAAAAGTCTTAATTTATTCCATTTTGAATTTAGGCTGCAACAAAATGCAGAAAAAGTAAAGAGTATTGATACTTTCTGAAGGCACTGACTCTCCAAGCCTGCCGTCTCTGTGCTTTGCATGCACTTCCTAGATAGATTCATGTATTATTTCCATTTCTATTGATATTATATGTGGACTGGAGATGCATTTGCATTTAAACTTTGGTAATGATGTGCACAAATGTGCATCTCAATACTAGAAAGGGCACTGGACAGAACAATTACAACAATCAGATTGGCTGTGTGTCTTGGGTGCAGTTACATACATATTTCTATATGATTCAGTTCTATCTGAATACAATCTGAACACTTAGGACACATTTGAACACCAGGAGGTTTTGAGAAACATTCTGAGGTATCTTAAGTATATTTCTAAGTTGCTTACCAGCATGCAGGCACTATCCTTACATTATAATCACAACATAAAATGGCATGAATTATAATGCACTATGACATCCATTGTGATACAATACATACAACACAGCACAATAATGTATGGATGTGGTATAAGATTGTTACCTAAAATGTTGCTGAGGATGTGTTCATCACCTGTCAACCAAGGACTTCTATCCTTTAAAAGTTAAGATGATTTGTTTTAATTTTGCTTTAATTTGTGCTGTTATCATTATGTCACTTTTCAAATGGTTGAGATCTCATTTGGGGTTGATTACTATGCTATCTACTGTCCTTCCCAATTTGTTACCATTGCTTTGGCCAAATTTCAACGTGCAAGATTTTTAGTGCAAAAAGCCAAAGTGAGTTACCAGAATGTGAATTCCGAGCCAAAGTGAGTTGCCAGAATGTGAGTTCAGAGCCAAGTGAATTGCTATAATGTGAGTTCAGAGCCAAAGTGAGTTACCAGAATGTGACTTCAGAGCCAAGGTGAGTTGCCAGAATGTGAGTTCAAAGCCAAGGTGAGTTACCAGAATGTGATTTCAGCATCTGCTGGGATGAGACTCTAAATCAGCTCGCCTCCCATGCTCATATCAGAGCCAGGCTCCAGTGCTGGTTACTACGGATAATGTTCACTAACCAACTCAACATGTGTCCTTACTTCCAGTGACACCAGGTTAGTAGCACTGCAACAAAATTACAAATTACTTCACCGATACATAAAAAGCTGTTAGAAACAACCCTGTATGACTGTACAGGTCAGACAATAGTTAGTTTTTGGTTACTAACACTATTTTTATTTTTTTTGGGCTACTGTTACGTTGAAAAAATAAAATGTATTGAGTTTGTTTTGTGTACACCTTACTGTATTGTGCTGCTATAGAAATGTATACTTTGCATCTACTGTGTACTTTAATGCATTATGTGTTGTGTAAATTTCAGTAATCAGATTAATGGTTTGGTGTCTTCAGTGTCTGAATGTGTTTCATCACATTTTGCAGAAATTTTGCATTTTGGACACAAGCTTCCTTTTGTGCCGTTCTTACATCATAATCATTGAATTTATTATGCCTAGTACAATATGTACTAGTATACAGGATTTTTTATATCACAGGGAATGCTTACTGTACATTTGGATTGAAGGATTTGAGATCACTACAACCAAGGCTGGAAATCTTTTGCTCATTACATTCTTTTTATTTTGCATGCTGGATGGGATGTTGAGCCACTAGATTAGACTGTAGTGGAAATTCAGTAAAAGCAATCATAAAAAAACAGCAATAATACACTTCAGATGTGATTATAATCAATAGCTACCGTCAACATGACCTGGAGCAAGGCACTGCTCCAGTGGAGCTGCTCAATGGCCACAGGTAGAAGACTGGTTGTACTGGTCAGCTCCCAGTGTGAATGTGCATAACTGTATGAGTGTAAAGCAGGAAAAACAGCATGGTTTGCAGCAAACTTTCCCTCAATAAATAAAGTTTAAAAAAGACATGCCCTTTTAATTTGTTGATCATATGCTTATGATGATTCATAGTGCCTTATAAGAACTACTTCTAGGAACAAGCTGAGTTTTTTTTAACATTTTGTGGTTCAGGTATGTAAACTTTCAGAAAAAGAACAATGCCATCAATCAATAGCAGCTTTGAACAACAACGTATTGGTGTCAATCAATCAATAGCAGCACCAACTACTCCAACCTACAAAACATCTCAGTGTAAAAAAAGAAAGCTAACAAACTAACAAACTCAAAACAATCCCAGGTTAAATAATTTCCTTGTGAGAGTTGGACAGACACAAAGCAACTTTCAGAGACCAGACATACAAAGCCAGGACAGATGCTGCCAGCAGAAACACTTGACTCATCCTATTGAAACTCAAAACACAGCTCTATCTTGTAGCTGAAAACCGACTGTTCAGTTCCATGATACTGTAACCCTCTAGTTGGTGTCAGTGCTGTGTGTGTTTCTTGTGTTTGGTTTGTTTAATGGCATGTTTTCTTTTATTTTACATGATGTTGGTGTGTTGTGTACATGTTTGAATGGTGTTTTAATTGTGTTTTGCATGTTTTAATAATGTGTGTGGTGTGCTGTCATGGTGCTGTGTACGTGAGGTTGGCTGGTTGTGTCTGTAGGGTGAAGGGGAGGCAGGGTGGGGCATAAAGGGTGGGCATGGACAGGGTGGGCTGGTAGGGCACTACTGATAGGACGGTGGGGGTGGGGTTAGTATCTACTGGTAGGACGGTGGCATTGGGAGCGGGGTTAGTACAGCCTACTGGAAGGACAGTGGCATTGGGGCCAGGATTAGCTGTTGGGAGGAAAACGTTGATGTATTGCCCCGTTTCTGGATCAAACAGCATCTTCCTCTGAGGCTGGGGGAGTGTGTCCACATAGAAGCACCGCCCATTTTCAGGGTCCAATAGCACGTGACATGGGGCGTGGCCCCTGTAGAAGTTCCCAGGAGTGACAGCCACAGCAGAAGTAGTCATGTCAACCAGGAGCTCACTTCCTGCCTGTGTGGCTTGGAAAGCCTGTATATTACACATAAACTGTTGCTGTTGTTGTTGTTGTTGATGTTGTTGCTGTTGTTGTTGTTGTTGTTGACGTTGTTGCTGTTGTTGTTGCTGTTGCTGTTGTTGTTGTTGATGTTGTTGTTGTTGTGCTTCAGCGGTCAGAGTGTGGGTCTTGCTCTCTGGACTTCTTGTAGTGCTCCTGTTGTTGTTGTTGTGAGGAGAGTACTTGATGAGGCCTTTATATCCATCTGACAGGTAGGAGTTACAACCTGTCACTCTACTTCTATTCCCCTCAGCCTGGGTTTTCCTCAGGAGGTGGAGGTTGGCATCAGGTTGGGGGAGGCTCTGGAGCTGGAGCTGAGTCTGGATGTAGCTCAGAGGGCCCTGTACATAGCTGACCTTCCCCAGGTGAGGGTGAAGGGCAGTGGGGTAGGTGGCCAGGGCACTGGGGGTGTAGAAGTAGGAGGAGAGGAGAGGAGGCTGGACGGGGCCAGGGGCAGAGGGACAAGAAAAGCACAGGATGGTGCACTGTCCCTGGGATGAGGGAGGCAGCTGGGTCCCTTGGGTTTGGCTGGGACTCGAGGTGGGTGGTGGAGGTTGGCAGGAGCCCAGTGCAGGACTAAGGTAGGAGGCCTCAGGCTGAGGAATTGAACCTCTACCTCTCTCTGATTGGCTGGGATCTGACAGCTCACCAGTGGGAGATGGCTTGGTTAGCGGGTCTAACAACATGCAAATCTGATTGGACGCTTCCATCTCTCTCTGAGTTACAATTGGCTGGCTGACTCTACTCTGCTGTGTGATTGGATGAATGAATCTGCTGCATTCTCTTCTCTCCTGTGATTGGTGGACAGATGCGGCTACCTTGGCAACGTATCCTCTGGAAGCACTGGTACAGAGCGATGGCAGAGGACCCAATTGAGACCCCTTTTTGGTCACTACAGTTTCCTCATGCCCTTTAACCCCCACAGCCTGCTGATAGCTTGGAGGGGGACTGTCCTCTTGGCCAATCACCTTGTGAGTTGCTGATGTGGTGCTGTTGTTCTGACCAATCCCGTTCTGTGTAGCTGGAGCTGTAGTGTTATTTCTGAAGGAGAGACTGTAGGTGTTTTTAACTAAACTCCTCATATTCCTCACCACATGAACAGGAGCCATGGCTTTAAATACACCACTACTACTGGCTTTACCCCGGGGGCAGCTGGGAGAGCTGAGTTCTCCTCCTCCTCCTCCTCCTCCCCTTGCTTGGTCTCCAGGCTGAGTGAGGCTTGGTATGTTTGGAAGTTTATGGTTCTTCAGGCTGAACTGAGCGACTCCCTGAAGGTAGTTTGTGCTGTTGGAAGGCAGACGGGAGTTTTTCATGTTGCTGCACATAAAGCTTCTGTCTGTGGACTTTTTAGAGTTATGATGCTCTGATGCAGCAAAAGCACTTTGCTCCTGCATCTTCTTGGACAGGACACTCTTGATGATGCCTGATGCTATCTTGGTTTTAGTTTCATCCAATGAAAAAGACTTCTGGAGTCGTTGCCTTGGGGTGCAGTCACCCCTGACGACCTTGTGGAACCCTAGAAGAGGAAAACAAGGAGGGGTCAGACTGATGGGAGTAGACCAACAAGGAGGAGTCAGATGGATAGGAGCAGAACACGAAGGAGGAGTCAGATGGATATTAGCAGAACAACAAGGATTCAGGCTGATAAGAGTATAATAACAAGGAGGAGTCAGATTGATAGGAGCAGAACAACAAGGAGGAGTCAGACAGATAGGAACAGAACAACAAGGAGGAGTCAGATGGATATTAGCAGAACAAGAAGGATTCAGGCTGATAAGAGTATAATAACAAGGAGGAGTCAGATTGATAGGAGCAGAACAACAAGGAGTCAGACAGAGAGGAGCAGAAAAACAAGGAGGGGTTAGGTTGCTGGTAGTATTATATTACATTATACAGCATGTAGGCTCAGTCACCCTTCCCTGGCTAAATAAAGTTTTTCATTACCTTGGCTGGCCCCTGCTACCATGCCCTTGTAGATCCTGTTGCTGTCAACCTCGCCGTTGGTTGCCGAGCACTGTTGGAAGGAAGCAGGCATACTGTGTTGTCGTAGCAATAGCTCAGGGCGGTAACGGAGCAGGGGGTGAAGCAGCTCATTGGCTGACACTTCAGTCTTAGCTCCTCCCCCTCTGCTGGGTCCCTCATTCGCTATGACCTGAAGATATATTATATTATATTATATTATATTATATTATATAAACCCTCCCATGATATAGTATAATTGTGGATGGATGGACAGAGAGGGACTACCTCAGGTTTCTCCAGGCCAGCTGAATTGACATTCTCCTCTGAGTCACGCCTCCTCAGCTGGATCTGACGCTTAGGAACCATCCTTAGTACCTCCCTCTCCTGACCTCCGACCTGGAGTTCAGACCACAGTAGAGTACACAGTAGAAAATACCCTGAGCCCCCCTCTCCTGGCCTGCAGCTTGGAGTACATAGTAAACAACAGTAGAATTCACAGTAGAGTAGGAACTGCCATAGATCCCCGCCCTTCCTTACCCTTAACCTCCTGTAACATAAAAGACAGTAGAATAGGAAGAAGAATTAAGAGTAGACACTAAGCCTGATGTGGCCAAAAGTCCATCATCATCATCATCATCAACAGCAGAGATGTCACACTAATGTCACTAAACTGTGGACAGGAATAGCAAACTTATTAAGCATCATACGGTCAGGTTTGTCATAAAGTAAGCATATTTTGCTGCTGGACATTATACATTCAGCCATCTATGGGCAGGTTAAATGTTACAAGTTTGATGTTAAAGGTTTGATGTAAAGTGTAATAAGAGTCTGTCATTCATTTCTTCAGGAGACACATTTAAAACCAACTCTACGATTCTGTGTTTCCACACAAGTCATGCAATGTACCAAGGTTCTGGTACATGAATTCCTACCTTTTTCTGCCTATAAAACAACAAGGACACTTTGTTATTGTTACTGGCCAGTTGTATAAAAATCATATAACTTTGGCAAATGTATATGGACCAAACTGGGACGATGATGGATTCTTTAGGAAATTTCTGTTCTCTTTGCCAGACCCCAGATCTCACCAGCTAATTAGAGGGGGCTTAGATCCTCTCCTTGATCGCTCATCTTCAAAGCTATCCAATCTATCAAAAATCTGCCAGAGTTATTAAGCTGTTTATGGAACAATATGCATTATACATTATACATTTCAATATACATTTCTGTTTTTTTCTCCCATTCATCATTCTTTCTCTCGCATAGACTTTTAGACCATCGCTGTACAGTCCTGTTTTTATTTCTGATCACACAGCTCACACAATAGATCTCTCTCTCCCAGGTGGCATATGCCACGCCCACCTTGACGCTTTACAGTGTTTCTTAGTTGCTTTGGTACATTTCTCAGATCAAACCTCTTGTCCAACCTCCACATCATCTAGTCACTTGTGCATCATAAAGTAATTTCTCTCTTTTGATCAAACTGGAAATGCTTTGGCACATTGATGTAACTGGTTATGTTCAATTTTTTCCTACATTATCAACTGTTCATGTGATGTTGATCAAAATGTATTGTATTGGTTCTCTGTTGAATCGTCTCACCCCCCAAAACATCTAGACATTTGTTCATTACATAAGTCATTACATGAAAATGGTTGAACCAGTTGTCATCATCTGTCACGTTTTCTAGACATTTCTATTAGACTTGTTTTGTAAATGTGTCCTGAACTGATGAATTGCTCTCAGGTGAATCTTTCACTGATGAAGGAAGGGGAATGTGTGAAGCCAATCAACCAATGATCAACCAGTTCTCTGAAACAGATCAGAGGTTCATCTCATCCACCTTCAACTGGTGAGCATATGTAGACAGAGCACAACACAGTGTTACAGTTTCAGTGTTCAACAAGGAAACAAACAGGATCAACAGCCGGGAAGAAGAAGAGGAGTAAGGCTGCGTGGTGGAAGGGTAGGGAGGCAAAACAGAGGAAGAGGTAGAAGAGGAAGGACATAGGCACGTTCCTGATGAAATAAGGGCCACAATTGTGG
>OOFE01021818.1:37484-49314 GCA_900323365.1 Monocentris japonica | reverse complement strand
GTGACATCAAACACCACTCCTTTTATCGCCATGAGGATGGGCTGGCCCTCCTAAAACAGTTGTAACAAGGGAAAAGAGATATAACTCAATCAATAAATCTCTCTCTCTCTCTCTCTCTCTCTCTCTCTCTCTCTCACACACACACACACACACACAAACACAAACACGCACACACGGGTTGTAGGTGGTTATAGGCAGCTTACCTCACTCCCATCGTACCGTTTCAGCTCTTCTTCAGTGAATAAGCGGACGGGTTTTGTGGCCGGTTTGTATGTCAATTTAATGTCGTCTGCCAAACTCGTAGAGAGAACGATCAAAATGACACAAAGTTGCGCTGTTGCCATGGTAGGACCGTTGTTCACGCGGAACTTCCTACACTAACTTCCCCCTCTCTGGTTTCTGGCGCTCATGCTGCCTTCAGAGTCGTCAAAAATATCAAAACTCACGGGTTGAGCGCACCTGACCTGACACACGATAAAGAGGTAAATGCGGAGACATAAGACATAAAAAATGTCTTGTATTGTTGCCCATTTTTAGGTTTTCATATATAGAGATTTTTCTAAATCTATGTATTTGAGTCTATTGTCAAAAAAAATCTATCTATCTTAGCTCACGATTCAACTGATACTTTGTTGTTTGGCTGGAAACTGCACTCTTACGAGCAGCGATTGAAGGCAACGTTAGGCCAGCAAGGTATCAACAGAAAGAGGTAGGAAACAAGACAGAGACCAAGGGAACGAGACGAGACACCTTAATGGAGCGTGGCCTGTAGGTGCTACTTAGCCTTATTATCGTGGGATGGGCCTTATCGTCGTCGCCAAACACCAGTGTCTCCCTTTGAGCGGAAACTGGGACCACGGTACAGGCCGGGGGAGATGTCGTTTCCCTGAAGATGCGTCTTAATGTTTATTTTCTGACTTCGTGTGAATAGCCTTACCTCCGGCGATAACTGTGAGAAGTGCATCGGAATGCTTGGAAGAGAAAGGTCCCGACCATACCAAGAGGTAAGTGAGTTACAACTCCCACTGTGTGTGTTTGCAGTGTTGTCAGTAGGACTTCTGTATTCTGCTGTCCTAATAATGTGTAGGTTCGCGCTGTAACGAGAAGGCAACAGTGTGAAAACTCTTGCCTGTGGACTGTGGAAGCGCACTTTTATCATGTGACCGGACAGGTGACGGGTATTTCCCATTAGATGAGCTGACTGCATGTTTTATCATGTTTACTTGGATCCTGTTATGCCTCATTGTTTAAAAGCCAAACACGCCGTCTGCACTAATCACGAGGCTGAATTGGTGCAACCCTATAATCAGTTTTTAGAAGGATACCGCACAAACTCTTCAGTCCCTGTAGGAATATAACGGTGATACCATAAAGTAGGATACTGTTGTAAACTGTAAACACCTATAGGTCCCTCTAGGAATACTATCAAAATGTTTATCTTCATCTGTAGATAATAAAGCCAAACGTTATAATAATAATAATAATAATAATTCAACATATTCCTCATGGACCAGCCTACATTCTGTCTATACTACTATACTCTGCTAAAGTTTACTTTCTTCAACCTTACAGTTCAATGATGATGATGATGATGATGACGGTGACACACAGTCCCCGGATTTTTACCAAGATGTCAGTGATGATCTGGAGCCAAAGGAGCCGGACGGCAGCATTTCACAAGGTGATAACCACTGATGTAGCGCAGCATATACTGTTAAGTGGATGCTTTTATCCAGAGTTTCACTAGTCTGGTTTCAGTGGAGAGTTTTAGTGTCCCATGATGGTGTAAATGCTGTTTCAGAGGCTTTTTCACACTGACAAGAATACAATTCTGGTGTAAACACTGTAAACTTATCATATACCTTCTGGTGTTGACATATGGAGATTGTTGTTTAGCCACATTTTTATTTACCATTACATGTGATAAGTTAACTAATCCCATGAGCCTTTGCTCCCACAAGGAAATGCCGGTGGCATGATGAGTAAGTGGTGTAATTGGGTGTTTCCTCGCTCGCTTACCTCAATTCCCTCACTGTTTTCCTCCTTTTCCTTTTCCCTTCATTGCAGAGGATGACATTGGGGAAAGCAGTCCCTCGATGAAATTCAGTAAAACATGTCTGAAGAATGTGTTCACTGTGGTCCTCATCTTCATCTACCTGTTGCTGACTACGGTTGCTGCGTTCCTGGCCTACCAAACTATCACTGACTTCATGGAGAAACTCAACCACCCTGTCATGTCCGTCACTTACAAGGAGGTTGACTCGTTTTCACCCCCTGGTTTGTATACATAATACGTAGGGGCGTAATAGAATTTGGAGCCATTCAATGGGCTATCAGCCATTTTTTTTTTTTTACCACGCCATAATATCATATTATGAACATATAGTTTGGGTTGATGTTGAACCTGCACGTCATGTAAACCTCAAGGTTTGGACTTGGCCGCCTCCTGCACGTCCTGCCGTCAAGCGCTTGCTGGGTTATTTCCACTTCAATACATGATGGGTTGTCACATATCATCTATTCTTTGGTTTGTTTTTGACAGGTATCGCCCTGTACCCCGGGAAAGCTCAGCTGTTGAGTTGCAAGCACCACTACCATGACTACATTCCACCTTTAGTGGATCCTGGGAAGCCTAAAGAAGGGGATTGTGTGATTAGGGAAGTTCCCTACATCGGCCCATTCACAAATCAAACGGTCAGAGGCACTTCCATGAGTGGTTTTAGCTGGGTGGTTTCACCGACATGAATTTCCAACATGTTCTACTTTAGATTTGTAGTAATCTGTGACATTTTTGAAAGCTTTTACATTTGCTGTTCCGAACACCCGGTGTCGGGTAGGTCTTTCCTGGGAAAAATCAATCAAAGAAATCAAAATAAAAAAAGTTTTAAGTTTCCGGCTGCAGCGGTTCATTTGGAATAAACAGAAGAAGAACTGGGTAGCTAGCATGAGCAGCGATAGCCACCATGGCTGAACAGACAAAGAAAAGAGCGCCACCTACAGAAACTCAAACTTAAAAAATCCAAGGAAAAAGACATCACAGTACTGGAGACACTGTTTGATAGACAAGTGATCTCTGGGAAGTGAAGTGCAGAAACATCACAGCAATGAGCGCTGAGTCACCAAAATCAATCACTTTAAGTAGTAAATGTGTCGCAAACAGTACACTTCCAGCGGTGACGAACTGTGGACTTTCATCTTCCCACATTCTATATCTATATACTGTACAAAATATCAAAGGAGATTTCCCACTGATAGTTTTTTTTTGTCTCGCTGTATCAAATTCTGTCTGTGAAACTGGCCCGTTGTGATCTCTTTGTTTAAAAAGCAGACTATACTAACTCTTAACTAACTCGTGACTAACTCTCGTCTATCGTAGAAACAAGCTCTGGTGGTCCGTGGCCCCTCCGACGTCAGAAACAAAGAGTTAATCTTCATGCAGTTCAGTCATAATGAAACAGAAGAGGACTTCAGCGCCATCTCTTACATGCTTTTTGCAAAGTATAGTGACTTGAACGAGAGGTAACGTCAAACATCAAGTATTGATGCCGTGATGTGTGACTGGTGTGGTAGCTAATATGTGGTAGCAAGTACAGAAAATGATTTGTAAATGCTGTTTGACCCAGTCTGTGTGATGGTGGTTTTCCTCATTGATGGAGGCATACAGTACATAATGCATATATGCCTTTAGGCCAAAGTGTCAACTGTGCCTTCTGACTCTCTAGTCCAGATAAATCCCAGTTCATGATGGACTGTGAGAGGAATTACTCCATGTGGACCTTCTCCGGAGGATTCAGAACCTGGGTCAAGATGTCTTTAGTGAAGACATCTGGGAAAAGCAATGAATCTGTTGAGTTTCGGCAAGAGGTGGGCATTGTATTTGTTAGTTTCAACATCCTTTTTAATATCCTATATGGTTAGACCTTCGACCGTTGATGAGAATGAACGTAAAAACATTCATTTTCTAAATTTTTATTGGCTCTTCCAGTCCGGTGTGGTGAAATTCAATGACAAAAGGCCTGAATCAGAGCAAACCAATCAGCTTTACTTTGTTGTGTTTGAATGGCGGGATCCTTTTATGCAGGAAATCAGACTGGTAAGTTCCCACTGACTTTCTCCCCATTGTTAGATTTGACCTGCCGGCGATGTCTTTTGAACTTTTTGTTTTACTTATCTCCAAACAGATTGTGACTGCAAATGCCTGGAACTCCATAGCCATTCTCTGTGGGGTCTTCATGGCCCTCTTCAAGGCTGCTAATTTTGCTAAACTCAGTGTTATGTGGATAATCAAAATGCGCAAGAGACATCTGAGGAGCAAAACAAGGGAACTGAACCAAATAAGCTCTGCAGAGTAGCATTTACACTGATGACACGATTTCCAATTTTCCATAGGCAACGCTGTCAAGAATTTATTTTGTGATTATTAACATGAGTGTGTGTTTTGAGATCACTACTTGCACCATTTTGCAGGAAGGAATTTTTATCTGTAAAAATTGTTTGCTGTATGCCATCACTTACGTCATATTTTAAGCGGGCAGTGATACGTTCTAACTGAACATTGAAGCTGGCTCAATCGTTTTATTTTAAAAAGGTCAAATTCACATTGATTAGTTCATTTAACTACTGTTTCTTTCATTGTTTGTGGTTGCGTTTCAAAAGTGGAGATATTTCTCCAAAACGTGACAACGCAATTTTATGTGCATGTATGAAAATGTTGCTGAAAGCTGAAGATCCTGAGAGACCTTGTTTGTTGGGGGACTTAGTTCTTTACTCTGGGCCTCGGCCTAAAACTGAACAAATGTTTTGTCAAAATGTTGCTGGACTTTGTATTGGTTCTCGTGTTGCTAATACTCGATTCTAAAGGGACTGTTATGGAGAATCTTTTATTTGTGTGTCCTACTTTTTTTTTTTCCAAGGTAGTGCACAGTGATATCACCTTCATATCACAACAGATTATGATGGAAATGTTGCTGAATTCTGAGTTTATTCCCAGTTTATACTGATAATAGTTAACTCTAAAGGGACTATCAAGAACGACTTTTCTTCCATTAGAGTGACTGGCTATTCATATTACACTGTTTTTGCGCAGCACTGCCTAGACCTAACTTGTGTTTAAATGTCTTGTTTTTATTTGATTATATATGTCAGTGTTACTTTAAAGAATTTGGGGAAATCTGAATTGATTCACCCTCACCTGGAATGTACTTGAACTGACGTAAATCGCATTATATGATTACAACCATGTTCCCTGTTGTGTGCTGACAGAATTTTGGAAAATAAAAAAACACTTAATATATTTTTATGGCTGTATGAATCGTATTAAAGGATAATACAACTCATTTTGAGGTTAGCATATGGCATGTTTTATGACTTAAGACAGCCCAATTACTATTTGTGAACCAGAAACCAGAAAATGATCTATATCCACTGCAAATGTCAGGAATACTACCACATTCATCTTTTCCAATTATTTTTATTGACAAAAATATGTGCCTCGTGTAGAAGATTCAGCAGTAAGAAGACTATATAAATTAACCACAGGAATACAGGAGCAAAAGTGCTGGAAAAGGAACAAATTAAATGCTCAAAAGGGGAAAATACAATATTTCACAATATGATGTCAACAAGGTCACATTCTTCTTATTTATCATTTGTAAAGATTTTATAAAATATTGTATTTATAAAAAAATTCTGTCAGAAAAAACATCAAGCTATGGTCATTTCTTCAAAAACGTTTGTGTATAAAGAATAGCAGCAAGGATAATAAAATGAACACATTTCAATGGACTTGCAATAGTAACATATCTTTCAGCACATTCTATCTATCTATCGATCTATAGATATATTGAACAATGATATTGTATAAGGGTCAATGGTTGAACAAACATTAAGTCAACAATCTGAATATCACCATACAGTAAAAGTAAAAAGTAAAAAACATTTTAAAAAAAAGTAAAAACAAAATAATAATTTAAAAATAAATCAATAAAAAGTGATGACAGTATCTACGTTTTTGGAGATTTTCATGTTTTTCGGTTTCATTTTTCAGTTGAGTCTAGTCGATTTAACGTCACAGATTAAGGGGCGGGACTCCGCGTGTCTTTTTGATCGTAGTAAACAGTTATCAATACAGATCTAACTCTGTTCAGGAGCATAGGGCAGGGATACCATGACTCAGTTTCAAAAGTAAAATTGACTGGTGTCCCACTTTAAACGTGCAACGAGAAAAAAATAATCGCAGTTCAGGTTAAAGGCTCTTTGTTTTTAGTGGGCACTAAGTATGGTCTTTCTGAACAGTGATGTTCGTGAACGCAGCTCTGGTTGTTGTCCAGCCGGGGGGCAAGGCTGTTACTACTAAGGTAGCTTCAACGGTGGATGAGAAAATGTTACACACATGTGGATATTATGAAGGTAGCCAAACAGTATTATCTTAACAGTTACAAAAATAATCGGCATTTTGTGTTATACTCCTTCATATTTTTATAATTAAGCCATTACATTTTTGTTGTAACGATATCAAGCGTTGGCTGAGTTTTTAGCTTGCTAACCTGCTTTAGCGTTTAGCTAACAGTTAGAGACAACCTTTAATCTATTAGCAGTCTTTTCTAATTTATCAGCATTGGTGGTCTGCTGATTTCTGCTCACTATATGAGCAATTTAGTATTGAGACACAAATAGCTGCGCTGTATAACAACAGGTAACGTTAACTGTAAATATAGCAACCGGCTAGGCTAAAAAGAAAATAAAGTACAAGGTCCTGTTTCGTTAGCAAGGTAACGTCAGCCAGACAGTGTTATCTTAATAGTTTACAAAACAGCAGCAAATGTTGTGCTTTACTCCCTCACGTTTTCATTGTTAGATCATTAAATTGCTTTTTGTGGCGATAGTAACGTTGGGTAACAGGCTGAGTTGTTAGCTTGATAACCTGCTTTAGCTTTTAGCTAACAGAGTCAACCTTTTATCTATTAGCAGTCATTTGTAATTTATCAGCATTCATTGATTCATACAGCTGGGTGGTCTGCTTAGTTTCGTAACTAAGACGTTGTTCTACTCTTACGTAACGTTGTTTTTTTTTTTACGAGCTCACTGGTCAACAATGGTGTCAAGATAACTTGCACCAAGTAGCTAACCAGTCACTGTTTTTTGCCAGACTTTCTGGGCAGACATGCTGGGATTGATTGTTGTCCCTTGTTGCTCCTGCTGGATTAATTTAAGGCCAGTGTGTGAACTAACATTAGTAGTTGTTACATTATGTGGTGTCAATGTAATTGGACTCCTCCAAGAAAGGTGAACTAGGGTTTCCCTAGTTTAGGAGACTTGCAGAGGAAAGTCATTGTGTTGATGAACTAAACTAGACTAATGTCAAGCATCTCTCCCTTTCCTCTGTCTATCTCTAAACACTCTTACCATACAAATGTTTGTAGTTAACATCATAGCATTGAAGTTAAATGAGTCACCTACACTAAGGATGGTGCTGTGTAGCCGGCTGTCCTCTAGAGATTCACAGGGTGTGAGGGAATATGACCCTTGGATCACACTAATATTATAAATAACTGCCCTCATAGTAGCCTGGGAGTGAATAGTGATATTGATGGTGGTATTGTTAGGCATTTTATAATGTCATAAACAGAATATAGGCCTAGCTACTGATGATGATGGGATCTCCAGACCTTGTTCTTGTTCCATATTAGACTTTGTCCTAGATAGCCACTAAATATGGCCATCAAGGCCTTGTCATATATTGGCTTTGAGGCTGCCTTTAGGAGTGCCTTTACCTGCCAGTTTTTGTTATCAGAGCAGGAAGCTAACTTTCACCAGCCAACTACATTTTAGAATATAACAGGACTTCCAAGCTGTTGGTTGCCTGTCAAAGCGGCTGTTAGAGTAGACAAACTTACCAGCCACAACCAAAATTTTCCCACCCTGTTTGTTAATATTGAACAAGTCCAGACATAGCCCTAATGTTCCCATGACTCTGCCTTCTGGCCACGGAGTTGCTCTATCAACAGGCTGGAATTAGACCAGTGTCCGGCTTGAAATCTGTGCTGGCATTTGGCTATGGCACCGAAGCATGTTGTAGGTGTGGGAGTTAGGGAAATTGAGCCCTCAGTCCTCTCCATGGTGTTGGTTTGGTGTGTCCAAGTGCTGCGTTGCTGCTGAGACCTCAGCTACTAAGATGATAGCTGGCAGCTGTTTCGCTTACCTGTACTGCACATAATTAGTTTTGATCATGATGTCATGCTAAGGTTGAAACCATACTATTTATAATTTAGGACAGCATTACAGAACGTTATATCTTGGTTCTTTGTAAGCTATATTCTTTTACTAAAACCTTTCTCTCTATTGACAGTAATGGGCTGATGTCCACCTGCATCCAAAATGG
This sequence comes from Monocentris japonica, assembly GCA_900323365.1. NCBI lineage: Eukaryota > Metazoa > Chordata > Actinopteri > Trachichthyiformes > Monocentridae > Monocentris > Monocentris japonica. Next base: position 40,934 of record OOFE01021818.1, on the reverse strand, counting down.
GGAGAGAAAGAAAGTGCATCCTATGTGAAATGGTCTGCAACTCTAAGCAGGTAATTTAGCCCTAAGTATACTGATATGTGATATATATATATAGGAGTATGTTGATGTTATATGTAACAGTATGCAGTGATGTTTGGATATAGTGTCCGTGCTGGTTGGAGTGCATGACAGTGGAATAAAACAATATATATTGCTTTATTCCACAACTCATCTAACCAAAGATGGAAACATAATGTTTTTTTCTAATACATTAAAGGATGCCTAAAAGGTAATTTTCAATGTGTATCTGCAGGAGATGGACAAGCATATGAGGAGTATGCTGCACCACCGTGAGCTGGAGAACCTGAAAGGCCGGTGAGTTCCTGTTAACCTGCACACGATTACAATGATCGTGTTGAGCAATAAGGATCACAACATCGAGGAAAATATTCAGGATTTTCATTTTGGCTTCAACACACTCAATTTTCTTTGAACGAATAACTGTAATTAAAAGGTTTTGACTTTGATTAAACAGTTTCATTCAAGCTCAAGTTCACACGTGTATGCACGGACACGTGTGCATCACTCTTATCGGGCAAGTGGGTAGAGGGGCAGCTGTCTCAACTGTGGCATATATATTTAGACACAATCTCTCCGGAACAAGAGGCATGACCGATTGAAGGCAACTGGCTGTCTCGTGACTCCCATGTAGATTACTAAAGGTATGTGTGACTTGTCAGTGACATGGGAGAAATCTAGAGTAAAGCATATAAGGATTGAAGCCCCGGGTCTGAGTGGTTACTTGCTTATCGACCTCATATAAACATTTGGAGTTGAGAAGGAAAAAGGAGTAAATTAGTGAGAGTGCATTATTAAGAAATCAGGAATTGTCCAGGAATTGGATGGAATTGATGAGCTTGGTTTTAGCTACACTTAATATAGTTTTCTTAGCAAGGACTATGCTAAGTTGGAAATCGTGATTACAATAAAAAAATCTTCATTACTTTGACGTTATGTTCAGGTTTCATGCCCCCTCACCATTGCAGTTGAGAAAGAATGTAATGGAAAATAAAAATGCAACCCAATCTTATTGATAACAGGTTTGCTAACTGCACGAGAGGTCAGAAAATGGCAGCATGCCATGACACAGTTTTGAAAAAGAAGTTGAACAGCAGCCAGCAGAGTCACTGCCCCTCCACAGCATGGCATACTTGGGAGAGGTTTTTGAGTGGGGATTATGTGCAGCTGCACAAGGCTCCAGTTACATGGGCCTCAGGATTGGTCAACAGGATCTACAGCCCATGGGGGGACTGTTCTAATAACATGCTGGCCTGGATGGGGGCTGGGTGTTTGCTCTCGGGGATGAGTCTGAGGTGAAATACAGACACAGCCTTCTATAGAGTCTCAGAGCACAGTGGACACCATCATGAGAGCGTGCTAGGCTGAGGGCGCCTGTCTCTCCTCTGCGCGTCCCAGCACTGTGCTGCGTGGCTGGTTGTGGTGGCTGGACATACACAGCTAGATTAGCACGCTGCCTGGGTACAGCCTGGCTGCCCCTTCTGTCCTCGCCCTGCCACCTATGGCCTGCTGAAGAAAAGGAAAATAAGATCAGGAAGAGCAATATTTTAACTAGGCCTAGATTTTTTTTAAACGAGATAAAATTTTAAGTTAGTTTACCTCCTGATCTGTGAAGAGTAGAGAATTTGGACAGTTTTTAAGGATTGTTGAGTATTCTCCTCTCCTTATTTTATTATTTTGACTTTTAAGTATCAAAAAGTAGAGCCTATACATTGTTGCAGGCTCTGCAGGCAACAAGACCAGACCAGATAGAAACATGCCTGAAGGAACCATTGAACACCCACTCTCCCCTTCCCTCCCCAGGGACTGCGGACATGAGTGTAAAGTGTGCCAGGTAACAGTGGTGAGCCTGACTGATTATGCCAGTCACATATCCAGCGCCTTGCACAAGCAGAACGTGGAGGCCGCGGGACGCAAGAATGCTGGGAACGATGAAGACGAGGACTACTTTGACCAGGCACTGGTGGACTTGATTGAGAAGAGAAAGGAATTGATCCGGTAAGACACTTGATATTTGTGGAGATCTACTTTTCATCTGGTGAGTTTCTTGAGCTGGTGGAATAACACCCTTCAGTGTTGCAGTAAAGTCAAAAATGTTGTCTGATAGTTGTTGGGTGTAATATAGTCAACAATAATCTAATCTTATAAGGGCTGCACAGTATTGACAAAAAAAAAGTCAATATCTTTTTGCGGAATATTGCGATTGTGAAATGAGTTGCACTACATGTTGAAACTGTCATTTATTTTTCAGCGCTTATAAAATGTTCAAAAATTTTGTGTTGGGGAAATGAGATGCTAGTGCTTAGGATTTGTTCAACTTGAATTCAACAAAAGACATTCGTCAACATGCGGCTTGATTTCTAGGCAAAGGAATCTGTACAGTGACAGGATATCTTGTTTAGGAGGATCTCTGAAACATCCTCTAAGAAATAATTGCAGCTTCTTGACATTCTGGAAATTGCAGTGGTCAGTATCACAGTTTCCATTTTTATTAATTGTGCAGCCCTAGTCTTTATTATGACTTTATTACTTATCCACAAATGTAAACTCTTGCAATAACCCATAGGCTATCTCTGTGTCCATGAACCATGTATAGTCACATTCTGCTCAGTGGTACTCACAGGTCTGATTTAGCTGAACTGTGTTGCTGCACATAGAGAGGTTGGAGTCGTATGTCAGGACCAGAGCCTAAAAAAAGCATGACTGCACACTCTTGCGCACACACTCAAAGTTCATACACATTCTGCCTCAAGCTGTTTGGTCCCTATGCCTTCTAAAAATGGCATCACAGAACCGAACCGCTCACTTGCTAACATGCTAACATCAACGGTTTTCACCTGTCATGTTTTTTTTTTTTTAGGATTGTTAAAACACATAACTCCCTTTACTTTGTAATGGGGGATTACTGTTTTCTAGCCATTGTCCTGCTTTTTAGTGTTACTGATTACACACTGTAAATTACTAATGAATGATTTTCTAATTGATTGCAGTAGCGAGATATAAAAATATCCAGCCTCTTGAAATAGGCCTTTTGTGTGCATGATTGGCTCAACACAATATGGACTTCAGTGTCTCCCAGGAAACCTTAGAGAGGTGTCAGACTGGAGCAGTTGGGAAAGTGTAATGCATGTTGAGACTGCAGGCAAAAGCTGGCATGCAGCTGTCAACTCATCACATGCCAGATCTTTCCCCTCCGCACAGACCCCATGAGGTTAACACTGTAGGTCACACTGAACCAAGCCTTCACAAGCCTGCCAACTATGCAGCGAGAGATTGTTGCTAGGTGTATTTTTTGTGTTGTACAAACAGTAGATACAGTGTATATAATGTTGATTTTTTTTTTTTTTTTTTTTTTTTTTTTTTTTTTTTTTTTCCCCGGGGGGGGGGGGAGAA
>OOFE01021818.1:27306-37464 GCA_900323365.1 Monocentris japonica | reverse complement strand
TTTTTTTTTTTTTTTTTTTTTTTTTTCTTTTTTTGTTTTCCCCACAACTGCAAATGAAGTCTAAAAATGTTACTTTTGCTTTACGTCAATTGTCAGGGCACTGTGACTCTGACCCTTGCACTGTGTAATATTGACACTTGCACTGCTTTGCACTTTCACTGCTTTTCATTTGTAATGCCGGTGATCTAGGTGTCATTAAATTATTTTAGGTCGCTCTGGATAAGAACGTCAGCTCAACGGCTAAAATTATGAATGTAAGTAGATTCTCTTGTAAGATATATATCTTTTGTTTCTAGAAAAGAGGAGGAGGCTGCTGCTGCAAAGCGGGCAAAAGAGGAGGCTGAGCGAAAGAAACAGCAGGAGTTTCAGCAGAGGCTTAAAGAAGCCAAGGAGCGTTTCCGGCAGGACTGCTCCTGGCGACAGCCACCGCGGGGCTTTGGTGGATCCAATCGGCAGGAAGCTTGGTATGGGAACAACCTATCTGATGGCAGAGCACGGGAGGCCAAAGCCAATTCAAGACCCTTTCACCACAGCAAGCAGGGAAAGAGTGCCACGTGGCATGCTCAGGAGCCCCCCAACCTCCAGAACTGGGCATCTGGAAACTGGGCTGGTGGAAGCTTGCATAGCCAGGAGGGTTGGGGCAACAAGCAGTGGCATCAGGGTGCATTCTCTGGAAGTCAAAGAGGTCGACTGCCCTGGCTAAGCAACAGAGGCAGCAGTAATGGTGTCTATGGCTGGAACAACATTCCCCAGTGCCCACAAAAGAGTTGGCCCCTGAGCCTCTTGGGGCCTATTCCTAGGCATCCACCTCCACCCAGTTTCTTTGCTCGTGCTATATGCCATTTTAAAAATCAAGGCAGTGGCCAGGGAGGTCAACAGGGTGATGGACATCAAAATGGGGAGGGATCAAATGCAGAATGTGATCATTACAGTGGTATTAGCTCCAAGACCTTTGGCAGCAATCCAAAGCTGGACAAGGCCTGTCGTTGGTCACCTTATCCACCCATGAAGCTCTTTGACTCTGCACCCGAAAAGGATACCCAACTCAGTCCCTCAGAGAAGTACCCCAAAGTCCCCACACCTCAGAAACAAGAAAAGGTACAAGATGCCAGTGCATTAAACAGACAGTCTCGGTTCGAACAAAAACCAAAACAGTTGAGTTCTCGTGGGGATAATGTTGAAGGGAAAAAGAGGCACAAAAACAAGAAAAACCGAGACAGGAGTAGCAGTGGCAGTAGAAGCAGCAGTGCTCAGAGAGATGGCCAGCAAACCTCCTCACCTGCCCCCTCCAAACAGAAGGCAGATAAGGCATCAGAGCATAAAGATAGGAAGCTGTCCTTAATTTCCAGTCTTAAAACTGGAGCTCAGCTCAGCAAGGCCTCCAGTCAAGAGCATGAAAAGTTAACCTCAAAGCATAGTGGACTCAGTTCTAAGCTTTCAGACATTGAGCTTCTACAATCAACGAAAGAACAGCAATTCTCAGAAATGCTGAAGAAAGCCAAAGACACAGTGTTAGGCAAGAGGGGCTCAGTAGATATCTCTAGTGTCAACAAGATGGAAACAGCACTTCATATCGTGGAGGAACAGCAAAAGGAACGTCCAGAGAGCCAGGATGGAGTGAACAAAGAAAATAACTGTAGGCAGGATGGAGCTACACCACCTTCCCCTGACTCGATCAGGTGTTCTCCCTGTGGAGAGGAGAAGGTAAAGCTTGAGTTGCCGTCTTTAGACAGCAGCCAATTTCTCCAGTCGGTGCAAGTCAGTACCTCCACCGTGGAAAGCTTTGGTCTGGTAGCGTCAAGCAGGGAAGATGAGGTGGAGGACAGTAAGAGAGAGCAGGAGGGAAGGGACACTGTGACTACTGATGAGACCATGCAGACTGTGGAGGCAGGGCAGGGCTCAGAGAGTGATGTGTCCAGAAGCAGTGAAGCACAGACTGTCTCGGGGTCAGCCGCACCCAGTCTGTCCAAACTTGGCTTGCCTCCTGTCCTCAAACGTGACCTCACCAAACACATCAGTTGCAAGAGTAAAACAGGCAGCCATGAGCCCAACCTGAACAGTGCCAGGCGGGTCCGGAATGTGAGCGAGTCTCGGAGAGGCGAGACAGAGAAGGAATCGGGGCTTAAACCGACTGTACGACAGCTCATCAGCTCCTCTGGGTCTCGCCGCAGTGTGAACTGGGATCAGGTGTACCAGGAGGTCAGAAAGAAGCAAGAACAAGGGAAAGGCATGCCAAGGTGAGATGTTGAGCTTTGATTTTGTATTTTTTGTATGATAACCCATGATTTAATCCAGGTTAAAGGTTAATCCTTGTTGGTGCAGTCCAGCCATAGGACTGCACCAACTTTTAGTTAACATTAGGTGCTTCTACTATGTCCTGTCACCTGCTAGGTTTGGGATAGAGATGGTGTCATATGACCAGGAGGAACAGAGCCAAGAGGAGGATGACATGCGCCTGCTAGAGGGGTTCCAGTGGGAGTCGCTGATGGACAGCCCAGGCCCAGTCTCCCACCGCAAACGCTGCTTATCAGAGAGCAGCCTCGCCCCTGACTGCTCTGCATCCAATTGGTCCCTGATCCCCTCCCCAATCTCAGGGGAGAGGGCACATAGAGAGGGCCTCAGCTGGCATGGGATACATGACTCAGAGCAGCAGGGATCCCCCTACTCTCCCAACCCCATTTCATCCCCTGGGAACAGAGACAATCAGCGGGAGCAAGAGGAGGAACGGATGCTTGGTCAGTGTGAAGCCAAAGCACAGAAACCATTGGACAGAGAACCGACCGGGACAGTGAAGGCCCTTCAGCGATCTGATTCAGCACTAGGGGACAGCAGTTCGGGGACGGAGCTGTACGATGGCCAAGGAACAGGGAAGAAGCGTAGAGCAGCTGGGGTGAGTAATGGAAGTAATGATATTTCAGAGGTGTGATAAAATGAACAAAACCCATCTAGGGACTGGTGATGGAAAGTAGCCTATGCTAGAATGTAACACATCATAGCTGATATGTTTATCACTGTGTATCTACCTCTATACAGATGAGTATAATACAGATTGATGTCATAGTAGTGACTGTCTCTCTCTTTTCTCTTTTAGGATGTTCCAATCCCAGATATTCCTTGCTTGGAAAGAAAGAATAAAAGAAGGAAGATCAAATCCAAGAAGGGTTAGTATAATGCAACACATTTACAGGGATCTGATAACTCCCAAAAAGTCGTATCTGACGAGAGGATTGGTGTAGTCCTTTAATGTACTGGGATGTTGTGATATTATTTTAAGTTTTGGTCATCATTTAGTGTACTAACTTGCAGTACAACTAAGGTTATGCTAAGATTATAAAGGTTTTGTGAAACCCTCCCAGAAGTGTCTGAGTCATTGACTACATGTGTTCTGGGCGCTGTGCAGAGCGTTTACAGGTCGACCAGCTCCTGGCCGTGTCTCTGCGGGAGGAGGAACTGAGTCGCTCCCTGCACACTGTGGACAACAGCTTGATCCAGGCCAGGGCCGCCCTACAGACCGCCTACATGGAGGTACAGCGACTCATGGTGGTAAAACAGCAGGTAGGTCCGCAGACGAGAGAAACCTTTGTTATGTATCAGTTTGTCGGTCTGTGTGTCGATCTATCTCTGTCTATTTTTGATGACGGTAGATCATTGCAAGCTAAAAGTCTTGCCATTGCTAGAAATTAAGGTTACAACGTCAAGTCAAGCTACAAAATGCAAGAAGTGTATTAATTGTCTGATGGCTCTTTTATGGCTTATTCTTTCTCAGGTCACTGCAGAGATGAGCACACTGAGAAACAAACGTATTGAGTTACTTAAAGGGATGCAAGGTAAGAAATTACCTTTGTTTGCATTTATAAAATAGGAAAACCACAGAACACAGAAAACACTTGATATTAAAAAAATACAAATAAATGTCACCATAACACATTCATTGTGACTTGGATGACTACATATCTCAAAAGTGGATGCGAACTTGAATCGCCTCAATTCTGTGAACTTTCATCACATTGACATCTACATTAAGGATTATTTTTTGCCTTTATTCGATAGTTAAAAGTAGAGAGAGACAGGAAAGGCTGGTAGAGTGAGGAGGGATGACATGCGATGTATGTCCCAGGCCGGATTCAAACCCAGGACACCAAGGTTATGTGGTATGCGCCTTAGACCACTGAGCCACCAGGACGCCTCGACATACATTTCAGTTACCTCAAAAGAAAAAAAAAACAAAAAAACCCATTTCATCTTTTTGTTGAAAACCTTAGGTCTTTTGTCTCTCTCATCCCTTTGGTGTCATTTGGTATAAAGCGTCACAGACCAGCTGGGTTGGTAAACATAAGTGTGCTGTGTGCAGTTCACCAGTTGATGTCACATTGCATGATTCTCAGTACTGAAGTCCCCAAAATTCAGTTACCTCCTGCTGCCATCAGGGCGATCGACCAAAAATTGCATAGTGCAGTTTTAAATTCTGAAATGGTCATTGTTACGAGTGACCAGTAATACGTCAGTTTTGTGATCTTTTCGCAGGTGGTTTTGAGAATGCACCTCAACCCAAAGTGAATGAAGAAAAGATGGATTCAGCAGAATTTGAGCCACATGTGGCCTCCGTACCCTGCTCCATCACAGACTCTGCTGTCCCCAGTCCTAGCCACGCTGCCCAGTGTGCCTCCCCTCCCTCCTCCACCCTTTCCTTTGTGCCTGTAGTTATCAAGCAGGAGCCCCTGTCTCCTGCCCATGTCAGCACAGAGCCAGACCCTTTGGAGAATACGATCCACTGTGCTCACAGCACCACTCCAGAGCTGCCCGTCCCTCCCGCTGCAGCCTCTCACCCAGGTAACATCATGCTATGCACGCTTTCCTACTTCCACATAGACGTGGGAAAATGTTGATCATAGAAACAGACTGGACATTTGGGTACTTGCGGGGTATAACTAACTTGATCCTACCAACATGTCTTTATACATGTTAGCATTACATTTCTTGTTACCATTTTACAGCCTGTTGATAGTGGAGACAACCAAATATGTAAAAACCAACAAGGCTAAAATCATGACAGGCTACCAAACACAAAATAGATGTTCACCTAAAAATAGATGATTTATATGGGGCAAGATCTACAAGCTGGGAATGAATGTGTATCCTGTCAGCCTGTTTTTTTCTGCTTATCCCTGCTTCATGTGTATCTAAGGAAACTTTTATAGAAAAGCCATGGAATTTTATTAGTAGAAATGCCAAGTTCAGTTAGAATTTGACATCACATAAATGGGTCCAATGTACTGATCCATGTCTCTTAAACACTTATAGACCTTGCCCAAAACTGCCCATTGTCTCCTGAAAGATGGCCTGAGCTTTACCAAGCTAACAGAGAACCTACACAGGAGAGCCTTGGAGCCCCTGCAGAATGCAAAGACAGATCATCAGGGGTGCTTCAGATGTTGGACCAGTCTGTGCAGGCTACCAGGGACAGTCTCACCTCTTTGTCTGACTGCAAACCTCCCACCCTCCTAGCGCTTTCCTCAGCCAGCCGGAGGAGCTCTGAGGCTGGGAGCCTTGCTGATCCAACACCCTCCCAGTCTTGCGAGCCCTCCCCAGTCCCCCTGGTCCTGACCCTGCCTCTCTCCCCAACTGAGCTGAGGAGCGGAAAGCGTGTGAGGAGGCTGAAGAAGAGGAGGGTGTTGAAGAAGGCCCAAGGGGTGGAACAGCCAGAGAGCAGCGACACAGAGGCGGATGAAGAGACCTCCAGGCCGAGGTGGATTCGAGCACGCAGAAGACCCAGTGGTGGCTCTCATGTCAGTACCTCTACTCCGCCAACCGCTGTGGAGGATGAGGATGGCAACAGGGTCATGCATGGGGATAGGGAGGTGGTCGAGGAGGCCTCTGGGCTGCTGTCCCTGGTTGCCAAAGCTGAGGAAGAAGACTTGGAGTCCCCCCAAGAAATGGTGGAGCTTCCCCAAGCGACCTCTGCTGAGCTGGTGAACATTGAAACACCAGAGCCAGAGGACAGCATGGAGGTCACCACAGTCTATCAGCAGCCCCAGATGGACAGCCATGCCCAGGCTCTGACCCCCCCAGACTCCTACAGAGCAGAGCCACAGAACCTAGCGTGCAACGAGGTCACCTCCACCAGTGATATGGACGTGTCCCCTGTTGTTGTTGTCAAGCCCTATGAGAGGTGAGGTTGATGTTTTGGTAAGCTTTTATCTTTCAAGCACTTGGCCCAAAACTATATGACCACCCGTTGGGATCAACCTAACTTCCACACAGGAATCATTAAAGTTTAATCTCCTCTTAACTTATCTTGATACTTTTATTCATGCATTTGAAAGAGCTGTCAAGTATTTCCGAGGCAATGAAAGAGAGGAGTTTTCATTGTTGTTTCCACCTCTTTTCCCTACAGTGATGTGCAGATGCCCCTTGCATTGCCCAGGATGTCTAAGATGTCAACAGGTATGGCATTCTTTCAGATCAGAATACACTTCAGGTCTATTCATGTTGTATGATTTTCACATGGAGTTATTTGGTGACTGCAGGACGTACAGTGTTTCCTTGACCTGCTGTAATCTTAGGTTCGGTCCCATATCCGTCCCTTTTGTTTCCACTCACGGTTGCATTTCTAAAGGTGTTTATGTATTTAGTAATGATAAACACATTCATTATTAGGTCTGCATCCCTTTAGTATTTGTTTATCATCATTTTATTTTTTTAAGCAGCGGGGGTACACCAGTTGTAGTACACCAAAGCTGAATAAATACAGGGGAAACACCTACAGTTCATGACATCCGATAAATGGGACACATATCATGAAAACATATCACGTTGTCAAGTGACAGAATTACAACTCTCATACTTTCATCAGGTTAAAATAGGAGTGCCCAAATTACTTTTTATGGGCAAGCTGTTGGTTGACGTACACTGGCACTGTACGGCGTAGCGCGCCCAGTCATGAATGGACATGGCGTTCTGAGAGAGAGTATATTTAACCTGATGCATATTGCTGCTCTTCCCTCCCTCCTTCGTGCTCCTTCTCACTTGTAGATGCGAGTCTAATGACACCTCTCATCTTAGGTCATTTAATAACTTGGTTGATTTGTGGGATTGTTTGAAGAGTTTTTTCCCCAAAAAGATTTCAAACTATTTCAAAAAAGCTATTTAACCTCGAATGACAAGGAAAGGAAATTTGATTCTGAACATATCTAACTGGAAAGGTGTAACACTGTGTATTAATCAATTTTTGTGTGCACGTATGCGCATGTATGGATTTTTGTGTGTGTTTTACAGATGTGTCTTCCGACCTTGGGGAGGACGATATGCCCTCTGAGGGGGCGTTTGAGGGCCACCAGGAGACGGTGAATGCCATGCAGATCCACAACGATCTGCTGTACACCTGCTCTGGAGACCGCACAGTCAAGGCCTTCAGCCTGGTGGTGGGTGTTGATGAAGCACTGCTGCTGTTTGCTTTTATGTATTGTCAAGGATGTCGTTTTTGACCTTATTTCAATTTTTTTTTTTTTGTCTTTTTGGACACCCATTGATTTCTAATGAAGCTTCCTGCGTTTCTGCCTTTTTGTGTTGTCCTGAATTGCATCATGAAAATATTAAGATATATGCAATATATAACAAATGAGAAGCTCTAGAATAATCATGTATGAACATGTTTGGCAGGTTTCAGTATTGGAAATAATCAAACATGGATGTCTTCTCACATCGCTTGCATTTTAACACTCTTCTTCTCCTGGCCATCGCAGAGCCGTAAATGTGTCACTGTGTTTGAGGGCCACAGCTCCAAGGTGAACTGCCTGTTGGTGTCAGCGGCGCCGGGCCTGCATCATCGCCTGTACTCCGGCTCCAGTGACCAGACCATCCGCTGCTACAGCCTCAGGGTGAGTTTATTAGACCGATTACTCTCTTACTCACTTACTGTCTTACTATAGATGATTCAATTCATTTAGGTTGGATGCACACTACAAGATTTCACAAATTCCTCTCTGGACTGTTTTTGTTTTTTAACATTACTTCTTCTGTTCTTGCGTCCCTTTATGATGTTGGTTATCTTTGTACTTTGGGCTGCATTGTTGTCTGTAATGTGCCATATAAATAAAATTGGATTTGAAGTGGCCCTCTAAAACAACATCTTTCAACGTTGTATTACTTTTAAATTATAAAGCCCCCTGACAAGAGCCATGAAGTGATGTTTCTCACCCTGATCTTTGCATGCAGAGGTCTAACTGGAGTTATTGGAGTTGGCTTCACTTGATATCTGGACTCTGACGTTCTCTGATGATGTTCTCATTTCACAGACACGGGAGTTTGAGCAGCAGTTCTCTCTACCCGACCGGGTCCTCTGCCTCCACAGCCGCTGGAAGGTTTTGTACGCCGGCCTGGCTAACGGCAGCGTGGTGACCTTCAATCTCAAGGTGCCAACTGCATTGAATTAATGTGTTATGTGTTAAGCATTACATTACAGTCATTTAGCAGACGCTTTTATCCAAAGGTACTTGACAGTATGTGGGGATTGAACCCACGACCCTGACTGAGCTGTCCGAGCTGAACAAGTCACAAGCATTTTTGAAAATGCTTAAGAATAGTAATAGTAAAGCTGTTTATTCAGGGTTTCTACATCATAAAAAATGATAAAAGTCATTGAATTTGGAAGTTGGGTTTTCTAGGCCTGGAAAAAGTATGGAAAACAATCCACAAAAGTTTTGGAAATGTCATGTCATTGTCAGCCGAGCTTAGCAGCAGGTTGATCGAGGTGCCTTTGAAGGAATAATTGGACAAATACCAATAATAACCAACAATTCATTTTCATTCCCCAATTGTTCGGTCCTTCAGACAAACAAGCAGCTGGATGTGTTCGAGTGCCACGGCCCGCGGGCGGTGAGCTGCCTGGCTTCAGCGCAGGAGGGAGCCAGGAGGATCCTACTGGTGGGCTCCTACGACAGCACCATCAGTGTGAGAGATGCCAAGAACGGACTCCTGCTGCGCACACTGGAGGGACACACCAAAACTGTGCTCTGCATGAAGGTTGGTTTGGTTTGTATGCCTGAAATCTGGGTTTTCCCAGGCTCCCCAAGAAGTTTAAGGTGGCGACTTCATTTGGTGGACACTTTTAACCAAAGCACCTTTTGATACCTTTTGATAGTTTCACACAGGAAAACATTTTAAGAGAACATAACTACTTCTAAGAGAAAACATGAAGGTATCCAAACTCACAAAAAGAGTAAGGAGCAGAAACAACTGGAACTCATAAAGACGTTTTGTGTTAGGAGAAGATGCAAAACATGACATTTCAGGTTATGATCCTTTGTATTTTCCTTCTGGTTGTCAAACAAAAAGAATCAACAAAACTTTGACGTTTCCATAGAAATTCACATGCATGATCTGTGATAATTTGTTGTTCTCTCCTTTTTAAATTTTCTGGGTAGGGTTAATTTATTTTTGAGAGGTCTGCTACTAAAATGGTTGCACTGTTGAATCCAGAGGTTATTTGTTCATTCTCTCCCTCTTCTGCTCTCAGGTGGTCAATGATCTGGTATTCAGTGGCTCCAGTGATCAGTCAGTCCACGCACACAACATCCATGTGAGTCAACCGGTCTAATTTAGATTTTTTTTTTTTTTTTGTACGCTGAATGAATTGAAATCACAATGAAATGTTATATTTTCTTTTAAAAGTTAAGAGTATTAAAGCAAGTGCAGTGAAGACAGGATGAAATCATGGTTCATAACTTTTGGAGGGTAAAATAATGAATTTCTTAGATGAATTACCCCCTAGTCTGAAGTGATTTATTTCTTAGTGTCACATTTTCTTCTCTACCACTGTGCTACTGTGAAGACCGGAGAGCTGGTACGGATCTACAAGGGCCACAGCCATGCGGTTACTGTGGTGGCCATCCTGGGGAAGGTGATGGTGACAGCATGCCTGGACAAACTGGTCCGGGTCTACGAGCTACAGGTCTGCCTCCTTCAACCATCTGTGATTGCCCAACAAGATTTCTTCTCAAATCAAACAATTTTCCATCTTGGCTAAATTCAGAAAGATCAAAGTGCCTTAATGGGACAAAGTCTGATGAAAATGTTGTGCTTTCCTGTGTGCTTCCTCACCAGCTGCACATAAGATGCACCAAAGTTTGTTCCAGCCAAGTTTTAAACTCAGGGCAAGAA
>OOFE01021818.1:0-17716 GCA_900323365.1 Monocentris japonica | reverse complement strand
CATTCCCAAATCTGTAGCTGCTTGTCCTAAAAAAGATTCCATAACAGCTTCGAACTGGGGCCGATTTCTTCCAGCTCTACAAATCAAATCGCCGTTAAAATTGTTTGTCGTTGGTGGTTTTTCATCCCACCCCCAATCCCCAGGTACCCCACACACAAACCCCACCCGACTACAAACACACAAACCCATACAGTGAAACCCCTACAGCATAAAGGGGCAGATAGCACACCAGTAAAGCTACATATATGAACGTACAGGGCTGGGTACCATTGGAAATGTTATCCTATATATCTCATCTTTCTTCTTTTTTATAGCATCAAGCCATGCTCACTTTATTTCTTCAAGAAAACTGAATACAGACTAGTGACAAACTTAGGATCCCAATGATCCCCAACATTTCCAAGGTTTCTGACACCTGCTGATGCCTTAAAATCGATAGCAAGAATCGGTACCAATATGTTTTTTTCTTCAATACCCAGCCCTACTAAGAAAAATAACATCATCAAGATCTTAACAGTTAAACATGGGTGTCTTCCCTTGTCCTCCAGCCCCGCTCGCCCTCTGCAGGCCACCCTGCTCTCCCTCACCCACTCACTCTGAGGTGTTCCTCTTTTCGGAGAAGACTCGCAGGATGAACTCGCCCTCTTGGTGCGGCTCGTAAGTGGAGGGAACGATGACGTACTCCCCGGGGCTCAGGCGGAAACGCTGGGTCACCTCGCGCAGGTTGATGTAGGACTTGCAGCGGGCCTTGGAGGAGTTGAACAGGAAGAAGTCCTTCTGCATGTGCTGCTTGTTGCCGTGCATCTGAAAGGGGGAGTTGTTGAGGGTCGTGAAATGTTACATTTTGTGTGGATGATAGTAGTGTAAGTGCAAGATTAAAGTGCAGTGATTGATGGCAAGATTGCTACAAAAATACTGAAATGTAAAAGTAATCAAACTTGGAAATGTGGGTGTGAAAAAGAAATGGTGCAGGCCATGATGCTCCACTGTGAGTTTCCTTCACGCCCTCCTTACCTCCTTTGGCACCTGTGGGCAGACAGAGGCGGTGCTAGTATTTAGGTCAGATGGATGGAAATTAAATGAAAACAGAAAATATCTTGTTTTCATCTCAATAACTCAAATTCAAAGCCCCTATAGAACTGGGTCAAATGGCAATTCCAAAATGCGATATGTGATAAAAACCACCCATCTTGTATTCCAAGCAGGTTCAAACAAATGCTGAGGATTATCAGTTAACTCAGGTCAGTTTGATATTTCTGAATATTATGGGATATGGGAGCCTAACAAGACACCTCATAAATGGCAAATCCAATGGTGAAGAGGTTGGCTCCCATCTTGCGCTCTTTCCTCCTGTTCTTCTGCATCAGCGCCACCACGAAGGTGCAGGCCACCTCGTTGTCCTCGGGATCATCATCCTCCTCCAGCAGACGAAGGCGGTACTGAGGGTTGGTCCAGAAAGTGTCTGCAGCATTCACAGACGTTAAAACATTTTTCAGTTTCGGTTTTTGGACACACACAACTTCCATTCATTTCCAATTTTCAATATTTCTGTTTTCCTTTTTTCATACTTTTTGTGCTCCTCAACACATCCAATTATTTTCGGATAGGTGCTTAGATGCAGAGTGGAGGGCCAAAATGAGATGACCACCATTTGGAAAAAAGGACACTCAAACTCCTTCAACACGATTATGGTCATTGTAGGTAACTTAAAGCTTTAATTTAGTCTCCATCTTTGGTGTTTCTCATTGCACTTCCCAGAGATCACTTGTCCTGTGACGTGGTTTTCCTTGGTTTTTCTGTTGATGGAGTTTGAGTTTCTGTAGGTGGCGCTCTTTTCTTTGTCTATCACTGCTCATGCTAACAACCCAGCTCTTCTTCTATTTATTCAAAACAAACATTGGAATAAACATTGTTTGAAATGTAAAACGCATCACTTCCTGTCCAACAGAGGATTTTTCTGACACCGGGTGTTTAGAACAGCAAATGGAAAAGCTTTAATGAACTGGCTGGAGGTCAAATCACTACTGTGATTATTACTTTAAGTATTAAATTGACTGCATACTCAATATTTTAGAGATACAAAATGATGAACTTTGGTGATATTTAATTGGGCTGTATTGATTAGCAAAAGGTTAAAAAATGAGGCCACCCAGTACAGCAAGGCTCTCCTGTGTGTGGTAAAAAGGAAAGGAGTGAACTGCTTGTCCTGCAGCGTGAGGCTACCTGGGTAGTTCCTGCAGCCTCCGGCAGAGCAGCCTCTCACCCAGCGGCCTTCGTTCACAGAAACCGTCCACTTGTGGATCTTGTCGTCCTCCAGGGCGTTGGGCGTGAGGTTGCAGATCTCGATCTTGGTGTAGTTCTTCTTGAAGTCCTCGAATGACATCCTGCATGGGCATGGGACAGGATGGGTATCGGGCTAAGCTCTCCACATCTGGCATCACAGAGAGTACATTACGCCCCTGATGCAAACTAACGCCAGTAGAATGGAGTGCCTGCCCTCCTCAAAAATGGCAGCAATGTGCTCAAATCAGTGATTAAATTGTGATTAAGTCAATTAAAGTCACATAATTTAGTAGATAGAACACGAGATCCCGTTGTTGGAATCCAACATTTCTAAACTTTTCTAATACCTCTCAATTTCGATTTGATAGCACATTTCGTTTGTGCTGTTGCATCTAGTTTTTTAATACTCGCCCTCAAATAAAATGCAACCAGGTTGAAAACCACTCACCAGAACTCTCCATCCTCGGCGTTCTGATGCTGCAGCTTCTCTTTTTCACCCTTAGACAGAGAGCCCCACTCCTTAGAGCTATCGGAGAGGGTGGAAAATATGAAAAACTGTGACGCAGTATGAAATTCCGACGCAACTGAGTTAAATATTATATATATATTTATAAACACAAATGAACATGAACATGAAAATGAATAACATATTACAAGTGCGACCAAAATACGAGGAATTCAGAGTAAAGGTGAAAAACAACCGATGACGGTCACTCACTTGTCACTCCAAGGGCCGTTCCACTCCACTTGACCCCACGGGTTCCTGAGGCGCACCAGACGCACTTTAGCGTCCTTTTGCTGCGTCTGTTTACACTGTGGAATTACACAAAGTATTCTTCCACTTTCTACACCGCTATGGAGGGCCATACCGTCAGAACAACTGTAGCACACACATTATTGTATTCTCAGTGTCTTACCTCCTCCACTGCGGTCACAGAGTAGGCGTGACCCTTCACCAGTCCCGTCACAGTACGGGTCTCAAAGCGAGCTGGAACCAGGGACTGGAGAGACACCAGACGTTTAGGACAAAAAGGGATGGAAACAAGGATAAAAAGGTTTGGAGAAACAAATGTTCAAAACAAATGCAGCAGTTCAGGTAAACTCATGTTAGCAAAGAAACGTGATTTTGAAGGGGATTTACAATGAAATTGGTATTTAGGTAATATCTCTGAAAAAAAGTAGACATTTCCCTAAAGTTTCTCAGTTGTTCTTTGAGTTTTTAGCTCTCAAAACCAAAGGCAATTCTATGACATCATCAAGATGCTTTGCCTCAGATGTTTGAAAGACAATTTATTTTTATAAGTCATTTTTCTGTGCAATACATTTGTAGTAGGGTTCAACTGATATCAGGTTTTGAAGGCCGATACCAATACCGATATTTTTGGACTGAAGCTGCAGATAGACAATACAGATAATTACATTTCAATGCCAAAAATGAGTGTTCATTGTCTGCCCCAGAATTTGATGATGAAAAGCCTCTGAAGCAGCATTTAGACCATCATGGGACACTAAAACTCTCCATTGAAACCCAGGCTGATGAAATTCTTCTAGGGTTAGCAGCTCTTTAAGGCAGAGCGAGGCAGGTTTCAATGGAGGTTTTAGTGGAAGTCTCAGACTTTCAGTTCATGCTCAGTCCTCTTCCTGTGTATCCTGCCAAGATAAAAAAAAAAAAACATCCAACTCACATCAATGGAGCAACCCATGAGGGAGCCTCTCTCCAGAGCTTTCTTCATGATCTTGTAGAGCTCCTTGGGAGCTTCCTTCATCTCGTAGAACTCAGTTACTCCTCCGGTGAAATCTTCCATGGCCTCGGTGGTGTTTCCACCCTTCAGGGCCTCGTAGGAGCCGTGCAGCCTGGACGTGGAAGGGAGAAAGCATGGAAGTCAGGGCCAGGACAACAGATCCCATCCATCCCTTGAATGGTTATATAAAACTCATAATAATATACTTTGAAATACATTTCAGTTTTTTTTTTTCTCCGGGTTACGACCCAAAGTTGGATCATGAGAATCGTAAAATGCGTTCACTAAATTGAAACCTTCCCATGAAGAACCATATGGATCCGTTATGATTACAAATGTGCAGTCAATGCATAACTATGAATGTACATATCAGTGACACATACAACAATCTGAAAACAATTTAAACTTATGTGGTTGATCCTTTGAGGATAAAATTGGTGGTTTCAGCAGCTGAGGGTTTTTGACTGGGCACAGCATTAAAAAAAAACAAAAAACATACACTTCCAATCTCAAGTCCAGATAGCCAGTCAAGTCTACTTTCAGCAATAATTCCACAATTATCACATAAAAAGTATAATGTGTAATATGTGCAATATATACAGCACCTATTTGTTCATTATTGATTGTCTTCCAGTCTCATAAGAAGGGGTTTTATCATACTGTGGTCACGAAATAGCTGGGAGTTGAGCCCTTTCCACACATCTAACAATGCAACCAAAGGTAAATATTTGGAAAATACCCAGAAAACCTCCAATATCTGCCTGGTGGAGATACATGAGTTTCTTCTCCCCTCTGCAGAATCACAGGAACAGTATAAAATTAGTTTATTTGCCAAACACACTTACTTGGCATAAGCTTTCTCCAGCAGCGCGCTCCAGAACTCGTTCCTTTCGGCCGACTTGGTGAAGACCAGCTGGTTGTTGAAGGTGGGGATGCGGTCGTCAATGACAACATCGACCCAGTCGCCATAACGCCAGAACTAGAGGAGGTCAGCGGGGAGAGACAACACTGAGGATCAAATACTAAAAGAAAACTGGCACAAACTGCCTACAACTTTTACAAACATTTTAGTCAATGGACCTTCAGCAACATTTCTTCTTTGTTTAGTAATATTGAATGTTTTCAGTTGTTTTGTTTATTAATGTTTAATTTTACGTACAACTAAATCAAATCCCCTTCCTACTGAGGTTCATAAGGAAACTATTCCCACTCTTCAGTTCCTACATACTCAACTCCATACTGGCTGTGCAGTATGGAGTTGAGTTATATAAACTGAGTTATATAAACTCCAACTCACGCTTAGAGGTTTTTACAGTCGGAGCCCAGTGCAATATTCTCTACACCTGTATGCATTTCTGTTTATTTTTTCTTTCCTATTACTGACTTCCATATCTTCCTGGCAGTGCAATCAGTGTGTACATTGCACATTTGTCATTTTTCATACACTACTTTTTATTTTTATATTCTACTTATATAGTACTTTGTTTATATACTGCTTCAAAAAAAGAAGCAGTATATAAATTTCTATTTTTACATGCTAATACTAATAACTAATAAACTAAATACTACATACTCATTTTGTGTTGTGTTTTGTTTAATGCAACCGACATGAGCAACCCACCAACACAAGTTCCTTGTATGTGCAAACTTACATTGCCAATAAAACTAATTCTGATTAATGAAATGTTCTATTGTTAAATATAAGTGATCATTAGCGAGGTGAGGTGGCTGCTAGTCTTTCTGGAGTCCACATTTGTATGTTCTTTTCCTCATCTATTTCAGTCAACCTGATCTTGAGCCCAATCACAGTAAATGAGGATAAAATGCTAGGATAAAGTGCTACATGGACTACATGGCATTTAGATGGTTGTTTCTGACCTGGAAGTGGAAGATGCCGGCATAGCCCTCTGAGTAGCTTTGCTCCTGTGGAACAACTCTGTAGAGAAGCTTCTCATTCAGAGTGAGACAGGCAATGGCAGCCAGCAGCCAGCAGTCACCTGTACAGAGGAAACCGTTTCATTTATTTTGTTACCGAAGGCAAAGGCTATGCGTGAAAACAGAAACCTCGACAAAAATAGCAATTTCATCTTTCCTTGGACAAATAATGATTCTAATATGTACACAGGTACAGTTGAAAGGGCAGTGCTTGAGTTCAAGGGATGACAATGGTATCAATGGCAGCAGTCAAACGGGTTAGGCGGATCATTATTGCTTGAACGTTTTTGGTACTGATACCGATCCGGATACATCAGATTTGGTACCAGTTCTAAAATAATGCCTTTTTCCAATACCTTTCACCCTGTTCTTGTTAGAATCAGAGCGTGTTTATGCAGTAGAGCGATCTGTTTTCGGTGCAACATTTGCACATTTCATCTGCTTCTTTAAATGGATTCAGGCCGAGGGGTTCTTAAAGTTTTGACATTTTGAAGTTTTTTGATACCTCTAGATGCCTGAAGTGTGAAACCTTTAAAAACTAGTCCCTCTCTTTGATTCGACAAGGAGAATAACTGCCAAGGCCTGCACCTTGACCACTGTGATTTCAACTAAGTCCTCTGGTGGACATTTCTGTTTTGCTGGAGGAAAAGATCTCCTCTGAGTGCTGACATGTGTGCTTTCTGACTGACCAGGTGTGTGCCAGAGTGTGTGCCAGCCGGGAACAATGTAAGTTTTTCAACAGGGAACGCGCAACAGTGTCTGCCTGGACCTTTGTCCCTTTGGTCCCCTTTATTCGCTGCCTGGACGGGACAACAATGAGAAGTGCTGCTGGTTGGATTCCCTTCCCGAAGAGTAAGCACAATATGGGGAGGCCGCTGCAGGCGGAGAGGCCGTGTGCGGGGGATCGATGGGATGTTTGTTATCCAGTTATCCCGTTGTTGCCTGAATGCACATGGTGAGTCAATGTTAAATGCATGTGGCGTGATGCTGTATGTGTAGCTCGCTGTCTGTCATATGTCTTGCACAGTCCCGTCACACTGTATGTGAGGTCCTCAGCGGGTCTCCAAAAAATCCACCCTCCGATACTGTCACACTGCTAGATGTCATCAATCTGTGATGTTCGATGCATTCAAGGAACTATTTTGTGATGAAGTGCTGTAATTTACTTTTCTGGTGTACCCACTTTCCCTCAACCTGCCTCTCTTCTACTTCTACTTCAGTTAGTGGTTTCCGTTTCCCAGAATGGCTTTCGACAACCCCCAGAGTGCCTGAACTTGTTGCATTCAGCTGTGGGTTACATGCGTAGATGGAGAAAGCAATAGCAATAGCATAGTAAGAATGAGTCTCGAGACAAAGTTACTCAAAACGCAACATATCTTGTACCTGCATTGCATCCTGCTCTATCTGAGCTACTGTCAGGGAGAAACTAGTATCACTGCCTCTTCTATGATTTCTCCCTGTATGATTGTTGAATGTCGGTGCAAAATTGTCAGTCTAGAAAAGTATATGAAAAATACACCACCAAACAGCAAAATGGGCCCAGAAGTGCAAAGTGCAACACCAATAGCTGTGTTAACCCAGTCTTTTTCTTTCAGCACCTTTTAGCCTTCTGTGTCATCTCATACATGTCCAGTTCATGTTAACTAGTGGACCTATGGCTGTCCATGTGCATTAGGGTTGGGGTTAGTTTGTTTTAGTTCGATCTAAATTCAAACAGCAAATGATTTGCTAACAAAAAGTCCGCTCTCAATTACTTGGTTTGGAAATCTAAACGAAATCCTTTGAATTCCTCCTGAATCCTTTTGAGTTTCAAAGAAAATCCACTTCCTGAATTGACGAAACTGAACGGGAGTTGACACCACTCCTTCTGAAGAACATGCTGGGATGTTGTTATTATGGTAGTAATTGAATGATACTGGAAATAATTTACCAAGATCTCCCTGGCAGATGTCTGTCCTACTGGCTCCTCCCACAATGAACTGAGGGTTTTCACAGATCTCCTGCAGACAGTCATGAACACAGAATGGAGTTAACTTTAGTGCACAAACTATGAAGCATTAACCTAATATCACTCATCTAATTTTGTCACTGAGTCAAATATCGATTGGTAAATTACAGGTGTTGGTAAATGGGACAATCTATTGTTAAATTCCAACATGATAAAAGTATTAAAACCTTAAGCAAAGCAAACATGAAACATTTACATTGTGATGATATTTTCTAATCATCTATAGGCTTTCTGACACTTTGAGGCTGTGCAGCCACAATATGTCTCCAATCCATCCACGCAGGACAGGTGGGGAGTACTTTTATCCGGTGCCTCTGTTGACCATCTACCTCCAGGTAAAATCCCACTGATCAGGAGCGAGAGATGTTTCCCCTCTCAAATATTAGTTTTCAGTATAAAATAATCCCTCATCAGGATGAAAAAATGGTGTTATTTCCATGCACAGGTTTGACGTTGCTGTATACCGAAGATAATGTCCCACCTCCATCCCCTCTTTATTTAACCTTGCGACCAACGCTCCTCTCCATGTGCCAAACCCCGTCTAACCCCCCCTCCTACCTTGGGCCTCTTCCAGACGATGTTCTTGACCTTGTTGGACTTGTGCCCAAGCTCCTTGTAGCCCAAGGACTCCACAGTGGCTGTGAAAGTGTCATCCTCAAACAGGATCTTCTTCTGAAGGCACTCCTGTTTCAGGGTGTTGAAGTCCTGGCCACTGAAGCGCAGGGGCTTGGTGAGGGACCCTTCCCCATCTCTCCTCTCTCGTTCCCGGATCAACCGGTCGCAGAAAAAGCCAGACGGTGTATAGGGCATTTCGTCTCAGCTGATTTTTTTTTTTAAAAACTGGCTTTCGCCACTTGTACTAAAGTCTTACAAGCCTAAAAACCCTGGCATAAATCCAAACAGGTAATCTCTGATTGGCTCTTTGTGTGACGTCCCCCTCCCCTTGGTCATAGAGTAGATGCAAAAGCTAGGTGTGAAAGAGACATTCACTCGACATGCATTCACCCCTCCATTACCATGCACACACACACAACACACACACACATACACTCACACATATACACACATGCGTACACACATAAATGTCTATTTGTTGCATTCCCATTGGCCACCTGAACAATGATGTTTCCCCGGCTGTAGTGCTCTGGTGCCATCATTGTTGGGTGACACAAAGGCCAGTGGGCTGCACCAGAGGGCATGTAAAGAGTGGTCGGTAGATGCCCTGCCTCAGCAGAAGGCATTCAACCCCTTTAAACCTATTCTCAATGGAGCTCAGCATTGAGCAGTCTCAGCATAACTAGAGCAGGCTAATGCTATAGAGAGGAGTACCATCCATTTTTATCACTACTGGGAATAATTCAACGTCAGTCGGTTGTTTTGTGTACTGTTGTACTGCACAGATGGTTTGGCGTAAGGCATACGCAGCCAATCAGGCTTAGCCAATAGCCATAAGCAATAGCCAACAGCAGGCCGTGGTGTATGTGATTTATATCACAGTTAAGGTGTGATATCTAGTAACCGTCCATATACCACAGCCTGTCATGGGTTATTACTTTCATAAAATGGATACAAAGACTTAGACTTAGAAATTACAAAAATGCCATTTTGTGACAAAGCAGTCCCAAGCAACGACCAGAGAATGTTGGTTTTTTTCCCATTTTGCCATGGTAAGTGGTAAGTTTCGACCAATCAGAGGGCTGGATTCAACCGACAGTTGCTATGTGAGGTCATAACCAAAACAGCATTCAAAAGTTTTCTATTGATATGTAGTGTAGCGGCGTAGCAACAGACAGCTCTAAAACAACAGTGGCACACAAACCCAAAGTGCACAACGCCAAAAACTTAAAACTGAAAATCAGAAGACTGTCTGCATGACTGGGCTAATTTCTCAACGGAAGAACAAAAAAAACAAACAAAGACTGAATTTAAGACTTAAAATGCTATATTCAACTGTCATCAAACCCATTCAAGGCCTTGAGTTAAGAAAGTATAATTTAAGACATTTTAAGACTTTTTCAGTACCTGCACACACCCTGCTGTCATACACTATCAATCACTATCAATAGATCGCTTGTCAGGTTTCACCCTTAAACACACGCCTTGGGTTTGGTTGCTTGTAATGTTGTATAAAGGAATTTAAGCTTATTCTACAATTTCTTATTCTACTCACTGTTTGTCACCCTGGATGAGAGCGCCAGCTAAATGTAAAAATGTGCAAACGCTGGTCTAGGAGGAGGTCAGGTCACGCCAACAGATGGTGTTGTCAGCTAAAATGTACGTCACCAAGTAATGGTTCAACACGACAACACGTTAAGACAGCAGGCTTGAAGGATCAGTTACGACGAGCTACCTTGGAAGCTGCACATCACCCCGCCCTTTATTCACTGGAGCATCATTTCATGATTTCAACCTTCGGCTCCTCACACACTCAAAACAAGACGCCGATGCTCAATGATCTTCTAGATGGCCAGATTCACACAGGAAATATGCCTCTTTTTATCTGTCACTACATACTC
This sequence comes from Monocentris japonica, assembly GCA_900323365.1. Classification (NCBI taxonomy): domain Eukaryota; kingdom Metazoa; phylum Chordata; class Actinopteri; order Trachichthyiformes; family Monocentridae; genus Monocentris; species Monocentris japonica. Next base: position 7,232 of record OOFE01021818.1, on the reverse strand, counting down.
TCATTCAGTCAGTGAACACTAATAAAACAACACAGTGCTTCATACAACAGCAGTCAGTGGAGGGACTAGCCAACCTGTTATTCTTCTCTTCTGGCTCCAACAGTGAGCCCGACGTGCACCGGAGGTAAGATATTGAACATATAAGACTGTACTGTATGATGCATTTATCATATCATGATTCTGGTGACGTTAACATTTTCCTCATATAAGCAGCAAATCCAGAGGGGGAAAAGGCAGCGAGAGACATAATTACTCTTAATCTATCTGAATCTCCCAGTCCATCGCCACCCTGAGGCCCAGCTCCCTCACTGTCAGCATGTGGCGAGCCTCCACGTACTGAAACGCAGTGGAGACGTCCTCAGCACCTGGTAACAAATGGAAAGACGTCAAAGGTTTGGAAGAGTTAGATCTCTTTTTTTCAATTATTGTCACTTAACACAGTTCTGTGTTGGTTGTTGCTTGATGCCTGATCTTTTCATTTGACAGAGACAGAGAGACTACTACTACTATTACTACTGCTACTGCTGTACCACTACTTCTACCACTACTACTGCTGCTGCTAGTACTACTACCACTACTATTATTACTGCTATGACTAGTACTACGACTACATAGTAGACTAGTACTATGACCAGTACTACTGTTAATGCTAGTACAGTACTACTGCTACTACTACTACTGATACTACTACTACTACAACTATTACAACTATTGCTGATACTACTTAGCTTACAGCTCGCCCACACATTCTCTCCAGGAAATGTATGTGAATATAAGTTACTGTAGTGCCAGCGCTCGTCACCAGAAACGTGCACAGTCACGGTGGATGGTTTGCTCTTCACCCCCAGGATGGTGACGGACTGCATGACACAGTCGCAGTCCCATTCCCCCTCCTCACTGGCGTTCCTGAAAAAGAAAACCTTAAAACCATTCAGGAATCAAAGGCAGGGATCAAATCATGTGTGACATGTTCTTAGTTTACGTGCCAGGCAGCTGTACGACCGACAAAAGCATTCCTTAAGGTGTGACTCACCGGCAGAGCAGACGGCCTGACAGCATGGTGAACCTGCGCAGGCAGAAGGCCTTTCTGTCCCGGTAGCTGAAGGAGTGGCCGTCGTCCAGGTACAACTCTCCGGCAGCAACACCCTGCAGAGGACAGGGAGTCAGGATTTCGCCACAGGTCTCAAGAGAGAAGTGGTGATGGATGAGCTTCAAGTTCCAGGTTTTGTTAAAAAGCACTCGACTTCTTTGGGATTGTACAAACTAACTTCATCTCATTGTTGTAAATGTTAAACTCACAGACGTGGAACTGCATCACAAGGAACATCTTGAGCAGTTTCACCATTTAGCACTGTGTTTGTTTAGCGGACGGTACCAGCTTGGCATCATCTCATAAGCACCATATGAAGTCACACAGGGGAAACTGTACCAGTGGATTCTTTTAAGTCATAGTGAAGTTCATGGTCAGAACTAAACGTGGTGTTTTTAAATGCTTTATTTATTTGAGGCCTGGTAGACCAGAATACCAGGTACTTACATCGGAGTCCAGAGCCACAGTGATGGACAGGGGGAACTGCTGGAGTTCGGCTGTACAGGAGCCACATCCTGTTGACCTGGGGACCACCGAGCCCCCCCGCTGGAACACAGGAACCTGTAGAGGAAACACCACGGGGATCGACTGAAATTCATTCATTCATCAGTCATTATCAGTATCCGGTTAGGAGCGGTTTGTGTGCTACGATCTGCACTACAACCAAAACTGGGATTGGGGACAGCCATGTTACCCACAGCCTCCACCTAACAAAAAAAGAAGTATCATGCAAACTTGGAAGGGGGAATAAATCTCGAGTGGGAGTGCCCAAACATTGAAATACATCTTTGTTTTCAATCAACGGCACACCGAAAGGACCAAAAGTCTGTTGAACAGCTAGCAGAACAAACACCATCCAGCTGAACAGCAGCCTCTTGGCATCGATAGGAGGAATCAATAGTACAGTACAACGGTACAACTTATAGTATTGACGGTATTGTTCTCGATACCCAGCCCTACCTCTGTGTGCTTCCCCCATTTTGATTTGATTTGAAAAATATTTTTTTGAGCATACCACAACAGGTACAGACAGTTTTATTATTATTATTATTTCATTGTGTTCATTCTTTCTGCATTATAAATGACTAAAAGTAAAACAAGACAAAGTAAACAGTATATATTCACACAGGCATCTTAGCAGTAGTTCATTGCCACTGTGTCCCATACGTCTCCCACCGCTCTCTACTGTGTGAATGATGGTAAACACTAACTGTGTCCAGGGTGACTGGTAGGCTCAGAGTCTTGCCTCCTTTGTACGCCTTGGCAGAATGGACGTCATACCAAACCTACAACAGACACGAGCCTTAACATCACGGTCACATTCATGTGTGTCATGATGTATGTGAGCGTATTAGATTTCGTTAACAGGTTACTAGGTGGTACCACACAATAGATTTACCTCACTGGATCCAGGAAGTAAAACTTTGACCTCTTGAACACCCGGTTCAGTTACAGGACAGGTCAGTAATGCTCCTCCTGCATAACATGAGGGACAGTCAAACATAGAGACACTAAGTGCAATAATTACAGTATACAGTATATCATAATTACAGTATAGTATTCCCTCTCTGTATTCTACCATTATCCACCGTGCCAAAATCATCTATTTTTACTCTAAATGGTTTAAGTAACAAGGCAGGCATTATATTTATTTTTACACAGCAGTAACGTTGACTTGATCTTGAATGAGTTCTGAGTCTGACTCAGATTTCATAACAGTAATTTTATGACTTAATAACACTGATTTTGAGGTGACATGGCATCCTCCCACCACAGCTGGAAAACATATAGGGGAAACACTGCAGTGTGTAATTCTGCAGTAACTGAAGTGTTTTTATTACCAATCATATACTGGTTGTCCACAGCAAAGGTGTTCTCTTCTCTCGGGAACTCCACCCACAGTGGTCTGTATGGTTAAAAAATAATAACTGTATTGTAGCTTTTCCTTAACAAAGTTACAAAGAATTACCAAATATAAACAATTGTTAAATGATCTGTTTCATATCTATCTATCCATCCATCCATCCATCCATCCATCCATCTATCTAGACACATTACATCATCAAAACATGACATTGATGGGTGATGTTGAACACAGTAGCTGTAGTTGCAGTAGCTGCACTACTTTCATTAAACAGCGGGGGGCAGCAGCACTAACCTGAGAGGAGGCAAGCCAGTGGTGTGGGCCTGGTGAAACAGAGTGTACCAGTAGGGCAGCAAGCAGTACCTGAGTACATAGGAAGCAAGACTGGTCACTCCTTTTGGACTTCTTGGAATTTGACATTACAAACTTACAATGATTCAAGACGTGGCTTGTGCTCACGGCTTGGTTATGAGATACCATAGCTCACCCAGTGACCTCACAGGGATCATAAAAGTTTCATCTGAAGAAATAAGTTAATATTTGTCTATGTAGTGCATTCTGCATGTTCACACTGTTCATATCCAATAAATCCAATAAAAGGGACAAAAAAAGATTATTTGCAAGAGGGGGAATTAAGATCAGCCACCAGCTAAATGCCAGTAAATGGTTGTGGCTGGCAGGTGACCAACCATCATTTAGAGGTTGTTGCTAAACTATATCAGCTGGTAAAAAAGTGACAGTAGCTGTTAAAAGTGTGGAAACCACCAAACACTGTGACCGACGGCCACTTTTCCTGCCCTGATAATTTGTACATGAAAGACAACAGCCCCTTCATCTCCAGCACAAATCTCCCCCTGGTTGAACCTCGTCATAAAACCTGACAGCACCTCTGTTGGATCGCAGCGCGGATGGCAGTGGTGACCTCCTCCCCGAACAGCCAGGGCTCCCGACGCTTCGTCTCCTTGGCAGAGTGGCCCCGGAAAAACGGCTGCAAGGCGGCGGCCTGGTACCAGCGCACCAACAACTCTGGCTCTGGATCCTGTACAAACCCACCGACATCCGCTGAAACACAGAGAAGGTTTGGATATTACTCCAACTGTTGCTTATTGACTGTAGCACTCAGGTAATGAACAAGGAAAGCAACACATTATAGTATGTCTCAACCATCCTCATTCTTAAGTTTACTATTCACTATAGGTTTATATCTCTATTCACTGTCTGTATATCCCATCCCTGAAATCCACCATGTAATATGTTCACCTCCACAAAATGCAATGCCTGCCACACTTAGAGACAAAAGCATTGGGATAGAGATCTTCAGGTACTCCCAGCTGGCAACGTTGTCACCCGTCCATATTGCTCCTGTCTCACAAAAAGTCAGTAGAAACAAAGGGGTCAGTGGGTTCACCAAAAAAGCAATTTGCAACACTTCATCATAAAATAACTGGAATGCACTGAACATCACAGACTGATGATGTATAACAGTGGAAGAAGAGCTGAGGGTGGATTTTTCCTTCATGGAGTGTGTATAGCGGTCTTCACAGGTAACGTTTTTCACAAACTTACCAAGTCTCTGTGAGCCAGCAAAGAAGGAGCGCGACAGGACAAAAGGTCTCTCTGAGCCGCCTGAGCGGGTTATCAGACCCTCCACTGTCGCCATGTGCTGTGAGTCAACAAAAGTAGCTGTAGTCTGATTCGCTCCATAAGGATAAACTAAAACAAGCTAAACCTTCTCCTGACTGAAACTATCTCAACTATGCACTCACCTGGTGAAATCCATACAGGTTGTGCAATTCCCGGTGCTCCCAGCCCCCATAATGCACTGCATCCTTCGGCATGGTCTGCTCCGGCCCGCCGAACACTGACGGTTCGTTCATGTCATTCCACACAAACAGCGATGGACTTGAGCCCTGAATCAGACATAAATACCACAACAGCTCTGTCTGCTGCAGGTAGATGACTCCAAAAATCAGTGAGGATAATTTGTTTTGTTTTCAAGAACAGTGGGTGGTCAATCACACTGTGCAGAAGAAGTAAACTGAAGGATTTAAAGTCAGGAAATTACATTTTGTTCCTAAATAAGATTTCCATTTCAAACACATGCCTACTCCTGGCAGACCGATCGCTGGGTAAAACCCACGAAGAAATATCTTCTCAACATTTTCTCAAAAGGAATATGCAGCCTTTTGGAATGAAACCCTTCAAATATTCAAACCCACACACAAGCAATGCAGCACACTGCAAAGGTGGTGAAACCATGAACCATTTAATTTTTATTGGTTTTGGCGTGTCAAGGCGTTTTCTGAAGGTGCTCTTTGGTTTGAGGTTGTTGCTTCCAAAGCACAATGTAATAAGCCTTTAATGCACGGCGGTTCAAAAGAACATAAAACAACTCTAACGTGTTTCGTCCTTGCCGTGGCCTTCGTCGAGGAGCAGCACACCCCTTTTATTCAATAAGATGAAACTTTATTGATCCCTGGGTTGCATGAATTGATACGTTTCTTTTTATACTTACTGTGTACTTATCCAGGGCGAAGCGTCGGGAGTACCACGCTCGAGTGGCTGGACTGCTGTAATCAAGGTAACAGGACTCACCTATGAGAGAGGTCAACATGAGCTCTAGTTGGAGAGAGCTAAAATGATCAGTGTACATTTGGAGGGTTTCATTCCAAAATGCCATAAAACCATTTCGAAAAATCATCTAATGTTACTACTTTGTAAGTAAAGGACACAAGCTAATACAAGGTGTCTGCAACTTCCATCAACTTTAAGACCTTTTAAGACCTTTTTAATGCCTTTACAATGTAATATAAGACCAATTTCATATTTCAATTTCATATCAATGAAACTGTAGCCCTATCAGAATATGGTCTGCATCTGGACTCATTTCTCAATGGAAGAACTGTGCACCAAACAAAAACACAAAAATGTTTAAGACCTCTAAAACTGATTTTAAGACATTTTAAGACTTTTTGAGGACCTGCAGGCGCTCTGTAATAATATAATATACTATATAGTTTTATTTTCATATCAGGAAAGGTTTTTTCAGAGCAGGCGTCATATTTTTCAAATGGTGGCAATCCCATTTTGGAATGAAACTCTTCACCTACCAGGCCAACACAAGCCCCGATAGATCTGTCCCTCTCTGTCCTTGACAAAATGTCCTCCATCCCTGGCCTCACAATACAAGAACCATTCTGGATCAACCTTGATGTGGGGATCGCTGATGACCACCAGCTGAAAGATGTAAAACAGAAACAGAAATAGGCGCTCCAGCATGATGTGTAGATGATTTGATGATGTATATCCAGCCGTACGTATACAACAACATATTGTTAGAGACAGACTGTATAGCTAATACCAATCTCACATATCACTGTTTCACAATACACTAACACTGCTAGGTTAGGCTATACCCTGCAGCTGACCTTCCTCTTCTTGAGGTCTAGGTGGCGCTGCAGGCCAGCCGGGTCAGGGAAGAGGACAGGATCCCAGGTGAAGTACCGCTTCCCCTCTGTGTGCTCGATGTCCAGCCAGATAACGTCGTAAGGGATGTTGTGACGGTCGAACCCGACATCCACGGCCTTCACATCAGCTTCGTCGTTGTAGTTCCAACGGCACTGGTGGTACCCGAGGGAAAACAGAGGGGGCAGGGCTTGAAATCCTAGTGGTGGGAGAAAAGAGAAGTATACACCGATCAGCCACAACATTAAAACCACTGACAGGTGAAGTGAATAACATTGATTGTCTCGTTACAATGGCACCTGTCAAGGGGTGGGATATATTGGGAAGCAAGTGAACAGTCAGTTCTTGAAGTTGATGTGTTGGAAACAGGAAAAATGGGCAAGTGTAAGGATCTGAGCGACTTTGACAAGGGCCAAATTGTGATGGCTAGACGACTGGGTCAGAGCATCTCCAAAACGGCAGGTCTTGTGGGGTGTTCCCGGTATTCAGTGGTTAGTACCTACCAAAAGTGGTCCAAGGAAGGACAACCGGTGAACCGGTGACAGGGTCATGGGCGCCCAAGGCTCATTGATGCGCATGAGGAGCGAAGGCTAGCCCGTCTGGTCCGATCCCACAGAAGAGCTACTGTAGCACAAATTGCTGAAAAAGTTAATGCTGGCTATGATAGAAAGGTGTCAGAACACACAGTGCATCGCAGCTTGCTGCGTATGGGGCTGCGTAGCCGCAGACCGGTTAGCGTGCCCATGCTGACCCCTGTCCACCGCCAAAAGCGCCTACAATGGACACGTGAGCGTCAGAACTGGACCATGGAGC
>OOFE01021817.1:36392-50334 GCA_900323365.1 Monocentris japonica | reverse complement strand
CTTTTTTTTCTTGTCCTGCTGCACAGCTCCGCTTTTGGCAATGCAAAGCTGAGTCGGGATTCAGAGGACAGCTGTCTTTCATTCTATATGCATGTGTGTGTGTGAGTTGCTGTAAATCTATCCTCATGAGGACCAAATAGAAAGAATAGAAAGATGAGCAAAATCCTCCAAAGTGAGGAGATTTTGCTGTGTGCTCAACGAAGGACTACTTTAGGGTTAGGGGTTAGGGAATGAATGTAGTCTAGTAATAGTATAGTAATGCAAACTTGTGTGTGTGTGTGTGTGTGTGTGTGTGTGCTTGTGTGTATTCCTGCTGAGTGCACATGCACTATCTTCCAGAGCTCCCAGATATTTGAGTCTTGGCTTTGGCAGCTGCTATTTGTCATTCAGCCAGTAGACGTGAAATGATTTTATACCTGCTAAGAGTTTCCGAGGCATATCGTCAAGGGCCTCGTGGATTACCTGGCCACTTTGAGGGGGCGAAACACTTACTTTCCCTCCATTCGCTCATCTCTCTTTTAAAGTGTCTCTCGTCTCCCATCCAATCTAGATACTCATCGATTCATCCTGGCCTCAGGGCGGTTTTCCACTAGCCCCTGGTAGTCATATTTCCCATGCAGTAGTCAGATGTTTATATCTGCTACTTGGGGTCAGCAAAACAGATTTCTACATGTATACACGTAGCCTACGACTGTTTGACAACCTGCAAACGTTTAATACTCAGGAAAAACACATCTGCTGAGTTCTGGGTGCATGGATGGATGGAGGAACGACAGATGGGAGGAGGAGGGGGGCAGAAGGAAGAGGCAGGGCTTTGAGTTTCTCAGCTCTTCTGGCACATCTGTCCTTCTTCCGTCCCTGCAGCGCTGATGCAATCGCTAGGGCACACACACACACACGCACACACACACACACAAATACACATGCAGCTGGTTCCGTTTAGCCATGCTGCATGCATGTGCATTAGTGGATCTCCCATTGTGTTGCCATTATTGAACAGCGACTCTGGTGCAATATGGAGAGGGTTTATGTGGCCAAGCCTCAGATGCCCCGATACCCACATTAGCAATGTGTGATTTCATGACTGCTTTGAGAAAGAACTTTATTAACACAATATATGCCATTTGATGGACACTGTTATCCAGAGTGCCTTATGGTACCACGAGGGCATATATTCAGGGATGTCGTGGATGGGAAAAAACACCTAAATTCAGTTTGCCCACCTTTGTATTTGCAGAATACAGTTGACCACCTTTCATTCATCGGATCAGATCATAGTAGTTTGATCCTGATCTAGATAATATGAAGATGTTATATGAATTATGTTTTCCTGAAAAAATCCTTGATTCTTTTTTATATTGGAGGTTTTTTCCCTCACGATGATCACTTAAGGAGGTGATAGGTTACCCATCTTGTTATTTACCACTTTTTTACCACTATTTACCAAGACCATACTCAACTCACTGAGCTACAGAACCACACAAACTTGGCAACCTTGCATGTTAAAGAAGTTGCATGTATCATTTTAACATCAATAAATCATCACCACATTCATTTTGAGACAATATAATCACCATAAACAAATAAGACTATCACCAAGAAGATGGGGTTGGATTTGGCGGGAAATCTGCTGGATTGCTTTACGGCACAAAACAGGAAGAGGGCGCTGTTCTTCCAGCGCTAACGGAGCTAACGCTGTCAGAGTTTCTGGCAACGGCAGATGGTGGAAGGAGAGAAAAGAAGATGGGAAAAATCACTTGCAACATGTTGATCCTCTTCAGTAAAGCCAAGACGCCAGGGAGGAGGAGGCGAGACAGGAAGCAACAGGGTTTATGGGAAAAGTAGTAATTGGGGAAACACTAGCACTTACAATACCACTCGTGAGATAGAGGCTACCAATCGTCTCCACCATGGTCTCATTTTTTATAGTAATTTTACCAAGGTATCACAATTAATTTGGGAATGACATAGTGATGTTTAAAATCATGTAGCATTTTTAAATCAACAAGACTGCTTGAGCAAAGAACATTTTCAACCGATCAACAGATGTTTGTGAAGGTTTTTGTTTTTGAAGGCTGATTTTTGATTTTAGATGATTTTAGATTCAGCAAGTAGGATCGAAAAAAGTGTGTGTGTGTTTGTGTGTGTTTGCTTGCATGCAGTGCTCTGTGTGTTTTCTGTGACATGTCAGACAAGCGTGTCTGACTTACAATCCATCATACCCTGAAGCGCGCGCGCACACACACACACACACACACACAGAGCTGTGTTGTCATTGCCTCGGTGCACCTTAGCGGTGTTGTGTATCCAATGAGAGAGCGAGCGCCCAGAGGTAAAAAAGCTCTTTTCAACAGAGTTTATGTATGGTGAAAGAAAGTCAGTGTGCTGCGTAGAAACACTGCTCATTCATTTGTGTCAGAGCACCTACACACACACACACACACACACACTGATTGCAGCCCTGAGCCCGCCTCACTCACCTCCACCTGGACCAGCATGCACTGGGGCATCTAAAAATAGCTCAGCGGGTCCACTGTAGGCTTCCTTTGTGTGAGGTTGGTTGGGACCTTGTCAGAAGGTCCCAACCAAGGGAGGCGTAATTAGCCCCCCGACCCTCAGCCAGCCACGCGACTGCACCTCCAGCACTTCTTCATTCACTGGCCCATTTCTTTTCATTCTCTCATTTAGGGCAAAAAAAATCATATACTTGAGAATACTTCTAGAGATATGTTTCCAAATATTCAGAAAATGGCCCAGAAAATGTATTGTACAAGCAGAAGACATTCATTTCAAGTATTTTGAGAACCTAAAATATATTTTGGATATACTGGCAGATATACAGTATGTTGTCAACATAGTGAAAAAATGTATTTCCGGTGTCAAAATATATTTCAAAGGATTGTCATCTACGTGTACAAATACGTGGCTGGATATGAGAGCTGGTGGCTTTTTAAGAGGAGTTTAGGGCTTTTATTTTGCTGTTTTTTTGAAGGTCTTTTATGTTGAAAAGCATCAAAAGCAAACTGCCAACACAACACAACTTTATTTCTCTCCTCCTGCGAACCTCTCTATTATTATATCGATCTCTCTCTCCCTCCACTATTCTCAATATGCAGTGTTCGAGCTGGAGCTGGAGTCCTTGTGTTGGTGCAATACAACAGAGTCTCTGTGCTGCTCTGGTTCTTTGGGTGGATGGGGGGGTGGGTGGAAGAGAGAGGAGGAGGTGAAAATAGATGCTTCCTGGGGGAACAAGCCAGGCCCTGGACACCAATTACCTAGCAGTGAGATTCACCTGGTTTATCAATCCCAACCAGGATTCATCATGAGAGTGACAGTTTTTCTACAGAGCCTGGTGGACCCAACACACACAGTGTATGGAATGTATGTCAAGTTCCATAAAAAGCATGTGACTAGATAGAAAAATGAATAAGGGTACGTAATAAGCAGTCAAAAAGGGGAAACCTGTACTGTTTTTGCTTCAAAGCCCCTATGAACTTCGTCATAAAGATGTAAGGTGGAAAACTATTCTGCAAATGAAAAGGTGGGTAAACTGAGTTTACCCTCCATATAATGGATGGTAACCCCACTTATATGGAGCACATCTCTGATATGTGGTGTTGGAGAGCTTCCGATGTAAATCTTGTGCACTCAAATGAATCAAAACGAATGCATCGATCTCCTTCACATGCAATATCATGTCTTGATTTAGTAAATTGTGGCCTCAACATTTTTCCGTAGTTTTCCATCTGCACACTGATCCAGTTGCCCGCTGAGAGAAAGAGAGAAGGTTTATGTTCTAGGCTCCCTGACAGCAAGGGGACTTGGATGAACTGTATGAGGAGGTGCAGAAAGAATGTGAGCGTGTGTGTGTCTCAACTGACTGGCATCTGTCCTGTGATGTGACCTTTGACCCCTCCAGGGTGATGTGGGTCACCGACAGGAAGCTTGCTGAGGTCAACAGTGTTTAGTGAGCAGTGGAAACTGCAACACACATGTACCTGTCAGGATCGTCAGGAAACAATATAAGAGAGAAGGAAGAGTGGTGAAGTAAGAGAAAGATTCAGGGGAGAAAGAGAAGAAAACGTTTTACATTTTATATGTAATGTGTGCCAGTAGAAGAAGTGTATACAACAGTAGAATAAGCTTTGATTCCTAGATCACCAAAAAGCGAAGTAAGAAATTTCAAGCAAAGAAAGAAATCTGGTAGGAAAGGGCAAGGGTGGGAATGAGGAGCTGCAAAAGAGTTGTCGAAAAAGCTGACTACACAATCTTGACATCTCAACGCTATGCCGCTAAGAGTGGCATCTGATGACAGCCTCAAAGTACCATGTGCAGCCATGCATCACTGTCGAGCTGTACCGCACATCAACGTCACACTGAGCCACATGCTAACACCGTGTCCACACACCAATGCAAGGGTGCCTTTATTTTGGCAAGGTTGGGAACCTGGGCCCTTGCTGGCAGATTAGAGTTTTAGTTCTACAAACATTTCTCAGGGGCAGAGCTGCTCTGGAGGCAGAAATAATCTCATTGGTTGAGTTAAACATTAGTGGGTGGAGCCAAAGAACCACAAGGTCCCACGTGTAACTGAGTAACTGATTAGATGGCTGGATGAAATGACCAGGATTGAGTCATAGCTAGTTAGCCTGGCTGACCTTCCAATTTTGAGCTAGTGAAACTAGCCTGTAGCTTCAAAGTAAGCTAGTTGTCTAGCCTGTGGACCTTTGCAAGATCACGACTGCCTCGGTCATGAATGAATGAAAAGATATTTGCTATTTATATTTTTTATTTATATTTTGTTCAAATTCTCCCCTTTGCCATTCAGGTTTGTCAATTAGCTAGCATGTGCTCTGAAAAACGGTGGTTCTTTGGCTCCGCCCACTGAGGTTTATCTCAACTAATGAGATTATCTCTGCCTCCCAGACATGTTTGCTCCAATCTTAAACTAAAACTCCAATCTTCCCCCCTGGTGCTTCTGCAGGATACGTCGTAACGGCAGACAGCGCCCTGACGTCCCCATCGAGCTGAAACTCAAATAGTTTTGCTGTGCTGTAATGGGGTTGTTAGCTGGCGGGAAGCACCAAGCTCGCTTTATGCTGGCTTTGGCTCACCAGCTTGGCAGAGACAATGCCCTCGCTCCTTAGTGCTGCTACACCCAGCAAACAAGATCAATGTGTCTGTGAGGGGAAAATGTGTGTGTTTTGAGTGTATGTGTTGAGAGAATGAGAAGGATCAGAAACAAGGCGTTGGGCAGTAGACGGATCGTTCCCCAGTGGGGGGGGAGTTAAAGAGTGACGAAAGTAAAATGTCACAGAGGTTTTTCTGATCATCCCCACTGACTCATCCTTCTGTTTGCTGTGTATGTCATCTCCCCTCTCCCCCATGCTAACGTTCACACACTTTTGTCCCATAAAGCTCTATGTCCTCCATAACCCCACTTTCTTGAGCTCCTGTTACTCTTCTCTTTTTTTTAAGTTTCATCTGCCTCTCCTCGCGTAGTTTCCACCTTCCCTATTCCAGTCTGTCATCCTTCCTCTACTGCCGGAGTGGAACTGGAATCCTAGGACCCACCTGGAGCTGCACCAGGCATCCCAACCCAGCCAGAATGAACGAAGCTCAATGCTGCTGCGCTTTTCTTTTTCAGTTCCTTTGTCTCAACTCTCTCCTTATTTTGCTTTCTCTTTCTGCTCGAGGGTTTGATGTACATTCATTTGCCTCTTCAACACCAGGAGGAAGAGATAGAAAGAGAGGATTTCACATTTTCCAAAGAAAAACACTTGGCCTTAGGCCAGCACTGCCATTCAAGCTTCAAGAGTGACCCTGAACATTTTTCCTGGCAGTTCATCTTTCGCTTTCTTCTGCTGATGTGATGTTAAAATGACTGGCACATTTTATCAGGCCAATAGGACATCAGACCCCTGACTTTCGGGACTCTTTGAGATGTCTTTCCAGTGTGCTGGTGGGGCCTGTTTGGGTGAAAGGGGGTTGCACTAACTCAAAGTGTGCAGAGCAAAAACAGGTCTTGTTGATACAGTCACCCGAGCCAACTGGGTAACACATTAAGCGCTCGCCAAGCCAAATGGGGCTGCGTTGGGGACCAGCTGTGCACATGGCCAACAGAAACCACACTGGAATAACAACAGAAGCTACCACTAATAGATATTACATTGCCTCGGTGGAAGTGATTTACCTGACCGACGTGCTAACTCATTCATTAGCCACTCACCTTAGTTTACAGTTATTAGCATCGTGCTGCTAGGTCATTGGTTCAGGCCGGAGTTTGGTTATGACATAACGTGAAAAAATGTTTGCTGCGAATGTGAGCCCACCTGTGTTTTTCTTTGACACAAGAGGACCATTCTCTGTTGAAGTCTGGTCAGACATATTGGAGGGTCAAAGGTTAGATTGAAGGCTCACATGGTCCTGAATCAGACCTCTGTTGACGTCCCCCTTCCTCAAATTACAGAAGGCTCTCAATCTCTTCATCTACCTGTCTTGCACTTTCTTCTTCTGCCCATCCTTATCTCCCTCTCATTCATCTCAACCTCCATAGATGTACTGTATATTCCCTCTTTGTTCCCCTCCATCAAGGCCTCACTGCATTGTGGCGAACCCAGGCACCAGCCTTGTGATCTCATAACATCTTATGTTTGGACGAACCTCAGCTATGCCCTTTTTAAAACAGTACCTCAGAATCTGTTTTGCCTGCTTGGCTTCTGGCTCCAGCGGCCTGTGTTGCATGCTCTCCTGCTCCAGCTGTGTTTTGTGTTGGAAAGATGAAAAAGAGTGAAGCCCATCTCAGATAGCAACCACCATGGGTGTCCAAGAAGTGCACATGCTTCTCATTCAACAACCAAGGGGGGGCAACCAGGTTGTCTGGAAAATGTAACTCTTCTCAACGCCCCTCTCTGTCCTTGTCTTCCCCTTATCGGCACTCACTCAAGGTGTCCCATCGCCGCTATCGCCACGTTCATCTCTCTGGATACTTGAGTTATGCACCTTGGAATTCCTGTTTCATGAAACAAAAAGTTTTTGAGAGGAAGAACCTTTAGAATCAACACAACAGAACTTGATCCTTTTGATTTGAAGTTGCATTTTTTCACATCAAGGGCATTCCTTCAGGTTTGTTCCATGGAAGCCCATGAATTGTGCCTGCACGTATGAAATCTGTCTTAAAGCCCTCCTTTTTTTCTCAGCATCAACTGTGTGGTGACAGGTGAGAATGCCTGTTCTCGTCCATCGCAGCGACACAATCGAAGCCGAACAGACTATGAGATTCTATCGGGGGAGAATAGCATGCTTGAACCCACCTGAGCACGAACAAACAAGGCCTATTCTCTCAGCCCAGGGAGGGATCTGTGCCGGGGCATGTCTGACACGCCGACAAAGCAGGCGGGAGTTGGTTAATGGGTATATCATTTTAGATCATATTACAACTACTTGCATCAAGCAAGGCTGTATCCAGTTAATAAAAACATGATCACTCGTTCTGCTGAAAATAGGCGATCCTCTCAACAATGCCTCGCATTGTATGAACGTGTGCAAGTCATTGTCGGACTGAAATGACTGGTAGTGAGCAAAACAGCTTGTTTTTGCCCAGTCAGGCCCGTAAAACCCAGGAGCTGGAGCTGGCTGCTAATTTGTGTTGTAAGGAACTCTGCCCACTGTTGTTTTTCCTAACCGCTGTTCATTAGGAGCCTTGTAGCGCCTGCAGCTCATAATAACTTTCAACACTTGCCATTTAGCTTCGCTAGCCGTCGTATTTGGAGTGGATCTGCTGAGAGGTCAAACGAGCACATCGCCCCGAGTCCGGGAGATCAGCTGACTCATTAGATTTGCACGAAGGGAGGGTCGGTTGTTTCCAGATGGACCTTTTTTTCTTTATAGGGATGGTATCAAGGAGAAAAAGAAGCAGAGCACCAAAGCTGTTTCACGTCAGACTTTTTTTGTGAACCGCAAAACAAAGTGTTAGAACTTAACAACCAAAAAAAAAGGTAAATCGTTCAGTTAAAGCTGCACTAGGCAAGAGTTTTACGTAAAAATATACCCGTCTTATCGGACTAAATCACAAAGTAGGGCTGCAACAGAGACAGAGATTTTCCCTAGATTTGCCCAGATGAAATTCTGGTGTCGGTTTGGTCACTGGCAGGGAAATCCCCCACACACACAGGAAGTGACAAATTGAGAAAGCGGGACTCACCAACGTTCGATCTTTTGCCTCTCTCGTCCCTTTTGGTATCTTTTGGTATAAAGCCATCACGGACCAGCTGGCTTGGTAAACGTGAGTGTGCACTTTTTCCTGACGTGGCATTACATGATTTCTGGGTATTGAAGTTCAAACAGTTACCTCGCCGCTGCTATTTGACGTTTTCTACTGCAGCTTTAAGTGTGCTAAAATCCAGGACTCATGCATCCCAACAACCCCTTCAACATAGCTGACATTCCTTTTCTATCTGTTGATCAAGGGTTCGCTATGCTGAGAGACATTGTACTGTACTACAGCGCCGATGTGGGCTCCACCTGTCCCATTGATAATTTGCCATCCCACTGTGGAATGTCTGACACAATAACAGACCCCGGGGAGAGTGCTTCAGATCAATGTGGGTAATCTGTAATCTGTATGTCAACACTCTGTCTTTTACACTCTTAGGGTCATTCCGCTGTTTAAACATTAGGAGTGCATGGAAATGTACCCAAAAGGGTTTACAGCTTTTACACAGGCGGGACGTTATTTGTATCAGTGGAAATGTTGCTGCTGTTCATACTTGGCAGGGAGAGTTATAGCTCCCAAACAGGAAGAATACTGTTGCTGTTGCAGAAAAAGAGCACATGCATAACACCAATTTTTCTTTCTTGAATTGAAAGTTTACGTGGTAAGCGATCCGTCGGGTAGGTTTCATGACCTTTGGGCCTACGATTCCCGTTAAAACATCACTGCAGAATTTAAAGAAATGAGGAAAATAAGCATTCTTTCATTCATAACTCAAAAGATTTTTCTTGCGGAGTGTGCCCAACAATTGCAATGTTGCCTTAAAGTAAATTCCTCCAAAATCAAGTCAGGAATTGAATCATTCTTGAGCAATTTGGGGACTTCCACCTAACCAAAGGTTTTCAACAATGAAGCGCTTACACTGGAGGGCAGCTTTACGGTATGTGCTGAGAGGGTGGCTTTCATAGCAGAGCATTGCCTCTTGCCAGTGTCTGCCAGTGTGTGTGTCGGGGGGGGAGTTGGCGGCTGCCTGTGCGGGCATTTTCCCTCTGTTTAATGCAGCCATCCAAAAAACAAAGGCTTTCTTGGAAACGGGGGGCCTGGCATCCATTTGGCCCGAGCGCCTGGGGAATTTTTATGCTCGATGGCACAGACTCACACAAATCAAGCTGGCTCCTCATATCCTGTGCCACTGCATCGTAATGGTGGGCTGTGGCGATGAGTCGTGACTTGGGATAAGATCACCCTCCCTGACATCACTTGAGGATGTCAGGGAGATTGAGGTCACCTCTTGGAGCGGACTTGTTCATCAGTGATATCCGGCCGCCCCCCCCCCCGTAACAGCATGACTAAGGAATCGTACCTCCCTGACATGCTTGATGTTTATATAAGTAAGTCCAGAATTAAATGCATTTCAGTTAAACCGGTTAAGCATGGCTGTAATTCATGTATTTATACTCATTGTGGTACCACGGGTAGACATGCTGGAGACATTCTCCCGCTCGCTGTTTGCAGTGGAACGTTGCTATCTGTCAACTTTGTTTATCCATACCACTTGCTTGCTAGATGTGTGTGTTCTGCATGCACGCATTTCCAGGACCTTCAGAGTCACACCGTCTGTGAGGGTCTTTTCACGGCCACACCGTACAGGCCCCCAGACACCTCTTGGCCAATTCACTGGTTCACACCAGACCTCTTTATTTTGGAGCTCAGCATCGTAATAATATGGGCAGCTTGGGTTTTAGAGCAGCTTTGGGCTGGGCTGGACTAGGCTACTTTTGCGCAACATTCCCCAAGAAGATGGCTCAGCATTCCTGCACTGATTACACGGCCTACTCAACGAGCCACTGGAAGTCCATTCATTTCCTACAAAGCTGAGCCACCAGGGAAACTCGACGGTCAACAAGCTCGTCGACAGAGAAAGGTTGGCCGATCCTTTTCAGGATCATCAGCTGTCAACAGCCAATCAGATTTCTGCACTTGTTTCCCTACCGATGTGATTTTGTTTCATGAACAGTAGTTCTGCCTGGCAGGTGGAAAATGGGCGAGATGTTGATTACGGCCATTCAAAGCTTCCCAGATTCCCAATTTTATTTCACAGAGGAATAAATGTCTCGACAACAACGCTTGGTGAACGGTTGCATCCATCACCGGCTTTGATGGTAATCTCTCATTTATTTATTGTTTGTTTATTTTCAATTAATGCTACCTAATTAGCACTTGCCAGCTAGCTATGTTGACTATCATAACTATAAATAATGTAACACTATGAAAAGGCAATACCAAAGCAGCAACATCAGGGATCGCAGAAGAGATCGGGATACATCAGTATATCAGCCCACCTCAGTAAGCTTTCACATGAATGGCAGGAGGCCTACCGTATCCAATTCCTACCATAAACTGCTTTATGCCCAACCGAGACAGGGGTCACTCAAGAGGGGAAGTCAGTCGCCTGATGCCTGCAGGTTTTTTATGACAGTGAAATACCTAACCTCAACTATGTACATCACTCACTCTCTTTGTACCTATATTTTCACTAAGAGGGTGTAAAATATATCTTTCCGGCACTGTTTTTGCAGGTTATGTGACTTTTCTCCAGGGCCGAGCCATAAATCAAATGCCAGGCTCGCAGGAGTGTAAATCCAGAGAAAACAAAACATGTTCCTCTATACCCACCGAGGAGCCACAAGAAAACAAATCAAATTATATTCCACGTGTCAAGACAGTAGTGATGAGATTCCATTACCACCTATGATCTAGTCAGCCCTGATGTACGAAGGGCATGTTTAAGAGAAAGATGACTTTGACAGAGAAATCGCAGGGTAATGGTCTGTTCCTGCATGTTTGGTGTGTTGCTGCCTTCAGGTGCTGTCGGAATTATTGATATTACGTGTTGAGCGCACATGAACGACCCCAAAAAATTGGTAAATGTGTCTGGGAAAGTGGCAATTTTCTATGGTGGGGGTGTGTCAGAAATTGATAGTAAAAGTGATTTTATTATTCTGTGTTATTGGTTGGTATTCTATGTAATTAATTAGTATTGTTGTATGTTTCTGTTTTCACCCTTTGTTTAACTTTTAGTTGTTAGGCATTTTTGTTTTTAATAGTAAATTAATCAAACAACAATTACGTGATGTGCATTTTTCGAAGTAGCTCCAAAATCTACTGTTGTTACAGGGCTCAATTTATTGTGCTGCATTCATGTCATATGGTAGAAACAAACTGACCTTGATTTCTCCAACTTCCAACTTCCAACAAGCAACCTGTAGTCAAGTATAGGGAATGACATATTCATGTTAAATAAAATAAACAAAATAAATTGTTATCATCACATAAGTTATTTTATTATCCCGACTGCTAAAATGCTACAGCTTTCTGGATTTTTCGTTTTTTTTACATTGCTGTAGAACTAAAATGTATCTCTCATTAATGCATGTTTAAGTGTGAACAGTTATTCCAGTTATTCCCATATGACTCTGATTTGGCATTATTTCCAACCAAAAGGACTCGGATGCACTCGGGAGGACTATTGGCGACTTTTCAACTGGGAAGCTGGGGTTTACGAGGTGCATTTGAAGACATCCTCGATGCAGCAGAGAGAGGACGTACACATGGACCTGCCTCTACAGAAAACATCAACCCTAACGTGGACTCTTGGCTTTTCCTTCAGTCCTCACCGGGCTCTCGGCTTGGAAGGACCATTTCCCCAAAGCATGGAGTAGTTTCATAATACAGTAAGCTTTTGACAGTTTGAGCCTCTTCCAACAACTATCACACACTCGAAGAAATGATAGGCTGAACTCATCAAGTGACAAGACCTCCGTGTGGTTTCACTTTTTTAACTGTTAGTTTATGGGCTTGGCTGTCAGTGGGAATGCTTGGAACGTGCAAAATGTTTTGTAAAACCGAAATACGGAGGTGTCAAGGACTTTTATTTTGTGGATTAACCGATTAAGCGACCATGTTTCGCCTCTGTGCACCAAGACCAGCCTAGGACCTACGAGTTTCCCTCAAACCGAGAAGCTGTCAGTGGACTGTGGTTGGAGAAAAGCGCTGAGTACAATGCGAACCCAATTTCCAAGTGTTGCTGTTACCCCTGAACATGTGCAATTCGCCGCCGCCCACACGTTTTGTCCCGCGGACCACCAACAGCCACTCTTTCACGTCTAAAACGGGCTAAAAAAAAAGGGAGAAAAATGTTTTTCTTGTGGGTCCCGGTGAGTTTATTCCTCGGGCTCATCGTTTCTCAGACGTGGAGCGTTCAGCTGTCATGGGAAACCTGGAATGCTAATCTGCGCAACCGAGGGAACGAATTTGATAAGCCGACCACTCAGCCGCATATCATTTTCATCCTGGTCGACGATCAAGGCTTCCGGGACGTTGGATACCACGGGTCCGAGATCAAAACCCCGACCCTGGACAGGCTGGCAGCGCAGGGAGTGAAGTTGGAGAATTATTACGTACAGCCTCTCTGCAGCCCGTCCAGGAGCCAACTGATGACTGGCAGGTAGAGTCTAACGTTAGTGCACTGGGTTCCCCCCAACTGTAAGTCTGGGGACCGCTAGAGGGTCCCCCCAGCAAAAAAATGAGGAATAGTTTCAATTCACTGATATTGCATTCCCTAGAAGTTAGCACAATGAAAGAATGTATAAGAATGACTGAAGTTTACTAGATGGTGTTCCTTGGGACAAATGGGGGGGGTCTGAGCATCTATGTCTGGTCGAGTGTTCTCAGAAAAAATCATACATGAACGACCAGGTGATTGTGAGCTTCAATTCTATATATTTTAACTCCAGCCTGTTTCCTCTCTCGTGTGATTCAAACAAGATGTTCTGCTGAAATCCAGCTAAGCTGATTACGGTCAAAATGACTTGTAGAAGTGTATTATATTGCTAAATCACAGATGACACTGATCACCACTGAGATGTTTTCTGTGGAGTAGCATATAAACCAAGTGCCCGGTGCATGCATGCGCAAAATGACTGCATGCACAGGGGTGCACATTATGTTGAAGATGTCAAGATGGCATGGCAACAATACTTTTCTGACCTTATATCACTGCATTTGAATTTGACTAGTGGTTGTTGGTGTTGCACTTGTACAGCAAGCTCTACACTTCCATCCTAATTTTTTAATAAGTGTTTGCAGTTGGCTTGCCCTAGCAACCGGCTAATGTTTTGGTGGACAGCAGGCAACGTTATTAGAGGGCAAGGCTGATTACTGTAAGTTGGGTGGGGCGGGGGGTTATGGTCTCACTTGTAGCTTGCTTACAGTATGTTTCACATCAGCCGCTTTCCTCTTGGTACATGGAGCTCTGCGGGGTTTCTTCCGGAGTGCCTACACCATCTGTTCCACTCCTCAGGAAACAGGGACGCCTCGCTGGGCACCTCTTTTTGGCAGGCGTCTGAGAAAATAATGAGAAAAGTGCACCCTCCTCTTTCCTCTTCCCTCTCTAAACCGCCCATCTCAGACCGAAAGAAAAAAGCTGCTAACATCCATATGGAACTGTAGGTGTAGATTCAATTATGTGTCCGGGGCTTATATTCCTGAAAGGATGATTGCAAAGGAACGCGGGGTGGATCTGTGATTTGAAACAGACGGTGCTTTTCCTCAAAAAGGAGACAGGTTAGGGTTACAGTAGTGTGTGTGTGTGTGTGTGTGTGTGTGTGTGTGTGTGTGTGTGTGTGTGTGTGTGTGTCTGTGTGTTATCAGCTGACTTACTGTAGAATCTCT
>OOFE01021817.1:6495-32328 GCA_900323365.1 Monocentris japonica | reverse complement strand
CTCTCTCTCTCTCTCTCTCTCACACACACACTCGCTCTCTCTCACACACACACACACACACACACACACACACACACACAGATGTCTTAACAAATTCACACATGCACATGTGTCCATTCTTGTTTGACCATTGTTTTTCAGGTTTTGTGAGGCCCTCTTTGCCTCTTAATCCCACCGCTGTCTTGGCATTGATACGAAACTGCTCGACAAATAAAAACAAATGAAATGAAGGGCCCGGGGCAAAAAAATTCTCCAGCGCATTAGTGGAATGATGATAAAAGGAGAATTAAGATAATAGAGTGCATTACGTCCAAATCTCGTTTTTAGGACATTTATGGGCAAATAAGAAGTCAACATGGACTCTTAGTGTGGAGAGATTTTGGAGACCAAGGTTTTACCAATGTTTACATTTTGCACTGAGCCAAATTCAAGTCTGATAAAAGACACACATTCCATTTTGTTCCTGTCTTTATTCCCATTCTTCTCCTCAGTCATTGCATTCATATCATATCACCTAATGACAGAACAACAATGCCTCCTCTCTTCCCCAGTGTGCATGTTTGTAGTTGGGTTTCAGAGCAACCCCCCTTCCTAGACCACCAAGTAATAAGAAAGCTTCCCATTGCCATATGAAACCAAGACACTCTCTGGCTCCCATCAAGGCCGATGCGGTTTCATTTTGAATTCTGTACTCATTGACCTGACCTCAAAGACTTGCACTGAGTCGAGGTATCAAAGCCTGACATCCTTGCCGTGTTAACCCTGCGAGTGAAACGTTTAAAAAGTACTGGGAACCATTTTTGAAATCCCTGGGAGTTCTTTCACCGAGTCGTAACCCCTCAGAATTGGCCTTGGAGATGTTCGGTCATGACGGTACGATGACTCCTGCTCAGAAGGGTGGGTGTGTTCAATAGTTCACTACTCTACTATACTGCACTGTAGGGACCCAGCCAAAGAGAGAGGGCCATTATCATCTTAGCTCATGCTGCTATAGGGTCTGTTAGCTAATCCATTTGCTGTCATTTCACAAGTAAACACACATATTGCAAAACCAATTGGATAAACTTGAAAATGCATGGCTATTAAAGTAACACAAAATGAACGTAACATATCTGCAGGGTGTTGATAGGGTTGTTGATCAGTTCCAATGACTCAATGATTACTTCACTAGATGCTGAGAGTACTAGGCTTTCAAAACTCACTTTCTGACACGTACTTTGTTTTGGAACAAAATCTCCCCACCCTTTTGGCACTTCAAGACACCCCGGGTTCCCACCACCCCTCAACTGCTCAACAATGGAGGTGCTACAAGCAAGCGACTTCAGCTACGGAAGCTAAATAATTGTTCTCGCAGAATTATTATTAATACAGTACAAGCATTTTGCATCGTGATATAGTCTGCTCTTCTTACTTGTATCTATTGTGAAAATGTGACTTTATTATTTATGTTTATTACAGGCCACCATAAGCTGTGGCAGAGACCTGTTGATGTTGTTGCAATTCCTTGGTCACCCATAGAGGTTGACAAAGTCAGAGATTACTTAATGCAGTCTGCTTGAAGGTGCAACTATCAGGGAAATCGGCTGCTGGAAGTGTTTGGTTGGAAGGAGAACCTGCAGACTCTTGGCCCTCCATGGCACATGATTGGACACCACTGACTTAATGCCTCTTTTAAAACAAGGATGATATGCTCATGCACGTATATCCATATAGGTTAAGTAAATGTCGTCCAAACTGAATCAGAAGTACCTATAAATTTGAGGTATAGGATGATGGCCTGGCCAGCTGTGCTACGTGGAGGGGACTCTCTATCTGTGTGCAGTTGTTTTCTGTGTTTACAGTACATGGTTTTATTGGGGCATGTGTGTTAGTGTAGTGTTTTTGTTTAGGGGTGGACCTCAGTTGTAAATCATAGGTTTATCACTATGTTGACCGTTGTAGATACTGCACTGTGGTGCAGCTTGAAGCTTGAATTACGTTTGTGTACTCTGTGGGGAATGGAGCCCTGCTAAGCCCGGCCACCCTTTGGTTCTCCTCCAAACTGAATCCTCTTTCGAAACCTAAACCAAGCCACTTATTTTCACTCCCTCTTCCTGGTGACAGCTTGACTCTGCACCACTGGCCTCAGGAGAGAACAAGGGATGGGAAAGCTGGAGGGAGGGAAGGAGGGTGGTAAAGAGGCATCTGGCTGTCTCAGATCCCTGTCTCCTGGCTGTCTTTCGCTTTCTCTCAAAGCAGAAAGGAGGAGTCAGACAGAGATGAAGTCAGAGGTAATTGTGCTGTTTTTTTTTAAGTGCAGAAGCAGCTTCCAAAATCCCAGGTTGCCTTGCTGTGTGCCAAGACCGGCTGTTACCTATAGGACTTAAAAGTGTACCTTTTTGATGTTCCACTCTAGCAAGGGAAAGCCTGGCTAGATCAGTCGGTAAATATGAAGTCTGCTAGGCTTCTGAAAATCAGGCCACTTATCCTGCAGTCCTATTTTTTTGTTGATTGTGTTTCAAGGAGGTGCAGTTGCAGTAAGTGCTAAATATAATCAAACATCCATTGCAGATCCAATGATCTTCCAGTGAAGTTTGGGGCATTAAGTAATCTATGACCTTGATATTGACCCAAGTAATTGTTGAGTCATTAGTATTGATCAACAACCCTATCAACCCCCCACAGATATATTATTAAATTTTTTTACTATGGGGCAGGAAAAATACGTACTTATTCCCCCTCCAGCACCAGTCCTTGATGGTCAAAAGCAGGTTTGCATTCACCTGCAATGACAGCTAGTAAAAACGATCACATCCCTGATGAGCACAATTTGCTCTCTTTGGAAATTCTTCTGTGTGTTCAACACAGCCTCTGTCACTCTCCCATCAATAGCGCTGTGGGGCGCTACGTCAACAAAGCGTGCTGCCAAGATGGCCGTCACAGCCTAGGTACCTCATTAGCTCCAGGTCACAGCTCAGTTTCCTGGCTGGTATGGAATGACAGATTTTCTGTCTCTGCTCTTCTATTATCCATACACCCCCTTTCATTTTGCTCTTGGACACCAGTCAGACATCACTTTGCGCTTGTGTTGCCAGCCTTCAATGAGCACTCTCTCCTGTCAGCTTAAATCTGTCAGCTTTGGACGGGTTTCATTGTAATTAGAACTGGATTGAATTAAGTATTACTGTGTAATCTCCTATACAAAGATTTTCCCTGTGGCTAGTACCTATTGCCTTCACATGGTCTATGAAACGATTCTTTTGTGGGGGGAAAAACTTAATCTTGGAGTTTTATAAACTCATATTGGCTGTGTTTTAAATGCATTACTAAAACCGGGTGACTAGTGTTTGGATTATTTTATTAAAATGTCATACAGTAGCATGTTGAAATTGTATAAATAAATTGATGCAGTGGAGCCCGTTTCCCCCATTTGGACCAGTCGGTGCGCTAGTTGTGGAACTCTCTGCAATTTGAGCAAAGAATATAGAGGAAGCCTTTTCACCATTTTGGGAAGCTCAGCCAAGTGGTGAATGTCATTTTGGGGAAGGAAGGAAAGAAAAAGCGTAACACCATCAACATTGTAATGTCATGGCAGATTGGATCATCATGACACGGTGCTTCCCTCAATTAAAGTAGAATCATTTATTTTTCAACGGTTAGTGGATACAGTCCTTTTGCAGTTTTGAGTATGATTTATTCTCTATAGAAAAGGTTTTCTTCGAATCTCTAGGTTCTCTAGCAGCATATTTCTTAAAAAATATTCATGAGTGCGATTAATGCACTGATATATATTTTTTTTATATTCTAGGTACCAGATTCACACGGGCCTTCAGCACTCCATCATACGAGCTACCCAGCCCAACTGCCTGCCCCTGGAGAATGTCACCCTGCCCCAGAAACTCAAGCAAGCAGGGTACGCCACCCACATGGTGGGCAAGTGGCATCTGGGCTTCTATAAGCGAGGCTGCATGCCCACCCAGCGTGGCTTTGACACTTTCTTCGGTTCCCTGCTAGGAAGTGGTGACTATTACAGTCACTACAAATGTGAAGGGCCTGGCATGTGTGGCTATGATCTGTATGAAGGGGAAGAGGCAGCTTGGGAACAGGACCGTGGCATGTATTCAACAGTGATGTTTACCCAGAAGGCTATCAACATCTTAGCCAATCACAACCCTCGCAGACCTCTGTTCCTCTACTTAGCCTATCAGGCAGTTCATTCCCCACTGCAGGTTCCTGCCCGCTACCTCGAGCGCTATAAGAACATTCCAAATATGCATCGTCGTAAATATGCCGCAATGGTGTCCTGTCTGGACGAAGCCATCCGCAACCTCACGTTAGCACTAAAACGCTACGGTTATTATGACAACACAGTTCTGGTTTATTCCTCAGATAACGGGGGTCAACCATTGGCCGGTGGAAGCAACTGGCCCCTGAGGGGGAGTAAGGCCACCTACTGGGAGGGGGGCATCAGGGCAGTGGGCTTTGTTCATAGTCCCCTGCTGGTGAACAAAGGAACAAGATGCCGGACTTTGGTCCACATCACTGACTGGTTCCCTACTTTGGTGACCCTAGGTGAAGGGACTTTAGATGAAGATCTAAACCTGGATGGATACGATGTCTGGGAGGCTATCAGCGAAGGCCGCCCATCACCTCGCCAAGACATTCTTCACAACATTGACCCCATCTACATCAAGGCCAAGAATGGTTCCTGGAAGGCAGGCTATGGCCTGTGGAACACGGCCATCCGGGCTGCCCTCCGGGTCGGCCACTGGAAGCTCCTGACCGGTGTCCCGGGCTACAGCGACTGGGTGCCCCCTCAGACCTTCTCCAACCATCTGCTGACCAACCGCTGGCACAACGAGCGCGTCCGTTGGGACCGTGGTAAGTCCATCTGGCTGTTCAACATCACTGCCGACCCTTACGAGAGAGTGGACCTGTCACAGCGCTACCCGCACATAGTGAAGAAGATGCTAATGCGGCTAGCGCAGTACAACAGGACTTCAGTGCCGGTGCGCTACCCAGCTAAAGACCTGCGTTCTAACCCGCAGTACAACGGAGGCGTCTGGGGACCCTGGTACAAAGAAGAGACGGAGGAGGACGAGGATGACGACAGGGACAATAATCTTTTCACCAACTTTCTGGCTAAAAGAAGGCGGAAAAAGAAAGCAAAAAGCAGGAAGTTAAAAAGGAAGTCAGAAGAGTAGCTTATTTTTGGGCATTTGTGAAAGACTTCAGTTGACTTTTCTCAGGGATTGACACACATCCTGTGTTTCAGGATTGTTATCTTCAGACATTCTAACCCCAGTTGGTTTTAACTGGTAATTTCAGCATATACTGTGTGAAAAATAGAAATGGACCTGCCTCAAGAAAATACAGGAAAATACCCACTTGTTCAAACACTACTGTTATGCCCAAACACAACTAAGACCTCAAACTAATGTTAGGGCATTTAAAGAATGTTTATTTTTCTAGATTCTATTGCATGCTTGAACTGTTGTGACCTTTGGATTGTTTTGTAGATTTATATTGCAGTTAGAGTAAAACAAATCTTCATAGACAGTGCTACATATTTTGGCAAAAGAAAAGTAAAAGAAAGCATAGTTCTATTATGTTGTTGTTTGCAGGATTATGGACACAGATGTACTGTAGGATTTATGTGATGTAATAGCTGATGTGTGACTTACTTTGGTTTCATAAGCACAGTCTGTCTGGATTTTAGAATAATACATGTTGTTCTGCCTTTTTAGATATGTCTGGTCGGGCACCAGGCCAACCTGAATGTAAGACAAACCAACAAAATAAAAGCGCTCACGCAAAAGCTTATTGATATTATTACACCCAGATTTCTCTTGATGACAGTCAGTGCTTTTGTGACTGGAAAAGTGTTTCAATCTCTACCATATTTCCTTTGCGTTTGCTGTACAGTTATTCACAGAAAATACTATAAAGTTGGATCTGACCAGCAATAAAGAGCTTTGTTGCTGTCCTTAGAAAAAGGCCAGCCTCATCAGTCATGGTATATAAGCAGTTGTGATCGAGGGAAAAAAAGAGAAATTGCACTATTCACATGGGATGGGCTTGGTGAACATAACTTACAATCAGTAAAACTGTATTTTTCATATGCCGCTGTTGCTTGGCACCCATATAAACATGCACAAAACTCCCAAAGCTTAACATGTTGATGGCTGAGGTAAGCCGTTGTTCATGAGGTTTGCTAATAGATAGTTTTATTTGTACTTTACAGGCCAATTAGCCATTTTAATGACACTAAATGACTTCTAAATGTGCTTTAACGCTTTATAGTTGCCTTAAAATGGATTGCAAGAAAAAACACTGTCAAATACAGGTTTTGTTAATGAGTTTCAAGTTTTTGTCCAAACCCATGTAGTGCCCTTCTCCTCTCTTATTTCAGACAACCAAGCAACATTCAACACCATTTGAAGGCTGTAATGAACCAGTTGGTTCCAATCTAAATAGGTGTCCCCATGCAATCTCAGCGCTAGAAGCTGCTCTGATTACACGCCAAACAACTGGAGCTCCAGCTTTCCAGAGAAGGGGGTTTACCCGTGGAAAGAATGCCAGGGTGCACAGCCCATCCCTCCCTTCCAGACCAACTTGGATCCCCCTTGCCTCTCCACTGTGGGAAATGCCAAGTTATGACCTCAGACCTTTCAGCATTAACTCACCTTCACAGTGGGGTTTCTAGACCTTCGAACCTCTGGTAAAAATGGAGATTGCTCCTTTTAACCCTTACTACTGTAAATCCAAAGCAGGTGAGGTCTAATCTGGGTATTCATACTGGTACTTAACCTCTGGGTGGAATTGATTGGTGCCTAGTGGCCATTAACCACCCATGGGAACTGGACTTTACGTGCTTTCTGTATGGATCCCACTGGCTTTTTAAAGGCCTGACTGAGGGACCGACATTCTCTTCTGAATTTAACAGGTTAAGCTCAGCTTCGCTCTTGAAGAGTTTCACCATGAAACACTAACGTAAAATGAAGAGAGTTGGTGCCTCCTCTATATTATGAGCTGCAGCTGAGAATTATAGGAGATCAGATTCTTATTTCGTTACATCCTGCCGAATCCACAGCCCCTCTTCGTTCACCACAGAAACGGTTAAACCCTGGATTCTCTGGGAATCCACATTTGCTTTGAATTACGGGCATTAGAATGCATCTTATGGGAAAAAGAGGGCATTTGCTTTCCTGTAACTGAGAAGCTTCAAGCTTTCTCATCATGCAGCCACACATTACGAATGGCCATCAGCACTCATCAGAATGATATGAGAAAATAAATGTGATGGATTTGCTCAAATCTTTGATCTAAGTGAAGTGTGGCAATAAGATTTTGCAGGATTGTGGTACAGCTGTGGCACCCTTGTGAAACAGCCATATGTACAGTTAAGGTTTCCGTATGATGAAAGTGCAAATTAGCCGAATTATGTGTAGCCAATGGGAAAGAACAGGCCGCCTCACTGCCAAGAGCTACATCTGAACACCATGACTCAGCTAAGCTTGCGTTATAAGCTAACTCACTCTCCCCCGACGCTGAGTGATGAAAAATGAGACGAGTAACAGGCAGCTGTTGTCCAAGAGAATCAGATCTGAGACAGAATCCATGAAACATCTTGCAAACGCCACCCAAAACGCCAAAATCCATTCAACGCCCGCAATGCACGCACACTCGAGAGTATTACACACTGCATGACTGTGTCTTAGAATCACTTGGCAAACGGGTGGCATTCCATTCACAAGAGGTAGTGGAGATTTCTAAGCGGTTGTACAAGCGGCTGCTGTCATGTTTTGTCGGTGGTGTAACAGCAAGTCCCACCCAGGAAGTGACCTCAAGGTCAGGTGATTAATGTGCCGAGCTGATAAAAGATGATGCTTCCTTTTTCCTTTGTGAGAAGAAAAGGAGAAAGTATGAGTATACATACACATACACAGTGCATTTTCGACATACCACGATATTGTCATTACAGCTCCCCACACACAGCCGTGAGTTAGACCAGCTATACGCTTTGACATTTATTGATGCCCATGAGAGGATTTTAAGTATGTGTGAGCATGTGTGCAAGAGAGAGAGGCGAGAACAGTGAATTAGGTTGATGGACAGACTCTCTTGGTGAGTAGTTCCACTCCAGACACGGGGATTTCCTTGAAATGCACAATTTCACCCATGCACAACTGGAACTTCTCTTGGCATTCAGCAGAGGTCCAGCACTCCAATTTATGACATTTGGCCCCGCGCTGCTTTTCTCCGGAGCCACTCCCTTCATATCGTAATATTTCTTTCCATCCCTGTCGTTATTCTTGTTGTGCGCATGCCTTCATGTTCTCGCCGTCCTCTATCACCTTCCCTCCATCTGTCCCTTGCAACTTTTCATACCGTCTCCATTGCTTTTGATCCCAGTCATTATTCTTGTCATACTCTTGTTTCGTGTTCTCTTCATCCTCCTCTCCTTCCTTTCCATAACTAAGGTCCGCTCCCACGCCTGTTGATTCATGAAGGTTTCGCTCAAGTCCAGACCTGTGGGTTTTTGTTGGTTGCTCCAGCTGCGTTGCAAGGGCCAAGCTATTTCTGCAGGGAGGCCTCGATATCACACACTCTCGCCCTCCACACCATCCATCTCAGCGGTGTTCAGCCTCCAGGCCTGTTTGACCACCTGCCACCACCTCCTCTTCCTCCACCAGCCTCAAGAAGGAAAAAAAGCTCCTCTACCTCCTGTCACTCCCACTCTGTTTTCCCATGCAGAGCACATCAGGACACAAGCCAGGGTGATTTCTCTATCCACTCTCACTCAGAATTAATCAACCCAAGAGGGCAATCTGTGTGCACTACAGCCAATACATGCCGCCGTGTTGCTAATCTACACTTACAAATTCAATTGTGTTTTTGAATCAGAGTGGGGTTTTTTTTTCATGTCACACACTCAAATGATTGTGATATCTTGGTATAATTACTGTAACAAATGAAACCATGGTTGACTGTTGACCCATGTTTTGTGTTTCCCCAAAATAAGACCACATTTCCCATAAACTCTGTGGCCTCTTGTTGGAAAGAGGATGTTGCTAACGAAAAAAGCTTTAGCTGAGTTTGCACTGGAAGAACAGTGCCCTCTTCCTGTTTTGTGCGGTAAAGCAATGCAGCAGATTTCTCATCAAATCCAGTGGCACACAATACAAATGCAATGCAAGTGCAGTGCAGTAGAGGCCAGTAGAGGATGCCAATCCCCTCGGCAATGATCTAGTTTGTTGACGGTAATAGACCAGAATGGTGTTGTTGTCATTTCAGAACTTTTGGATCCTACCTGGATCCTTGTTTTTGCCCCTATGGTGAAACTATGCATTTTGGGTTCTCATTTACCAATCGCTCTCGCCTTTAAATTAAAAAAAAAAAAAAAAAAGACTTAAATCCTAGATGTTTTAAAAACAATGTGAGGTCAGCAATAGATACTGCCACCTCACTCACTGCTAGCAAACTAGGAGAGAATGTATGTACGGGCTTGTGTCTGAAACAGGCTGAAACAGGTGACGTCAGGATGCAATTTTTGCTTTTTTTTCATTGCAGCTTCAAAATCCACCTTAAATAAAGAAATCCACCAAAGCATAATAACCATAAGCATAATGTTAGGACTAGTTAGAGGCAATCATTTTACACCCTTAGTCATTTACGCATTAATCTGAGGGGATCCAGAATCCCTTATTTGGTCAGAAAATGATGTCATGCTTGACTCGTCTATCATCTCAACATCTCAAAATGAATGTGGTACTGATTTATTGATGCTGCAATCCCGCATGTGGCGCCTTTCATTTGGAAGTCTGAGAAATAACGGCTGTCGATGGCGACCCAGCCCAGGACAGACCTCCACCGACCACAGCCAGCAGAACAATGAAGGGTAGGTCAGATCAATACAGTTTCCCCCCATCGAGTGAATAGAGAACATTGTTTTCCTTGCCAGTTGACCAATGACGTGATGTTTAGCTCATTTCTTCCTCAAAATACACACACAAAATCCCGTCCCCATTTGATTTATGTTTATACAGTACGCATCGGGGCGGAAACATGAGGTAATACACACTGAGATTGTATTCCTGGTGCAGGTCCATGTCCAAACATGCCATTAAAGTGTATTACTCTCATTTACAAATTAATGGCGTGGTCCAACTCGTGTGTTTGAAATCACTTTTCTTCATTTTCAGCTCAAGGCGTATGTCAAAAATAAACAGAGAGGAGGGGAAAGGAGACGCTGGGGTTCACTTAGTTCAGTATAAAGATGTTTGTGGTTATGTGTGCACATTGAAGATGCTTTTATTTCTTTGCTGTGTTCTTTTCAAAAGGTTCAGATGTTATAATTCCTTGTTTTATCATCAACCATCTATTTGTCTTCTTTGCTGCTGCTGCACCGACCCGGTTTCACTACAGGGATCATTAAAGTTTCATCTCATCTAAGTGTGTGTGTGTGTGTGTACGCATCTTTTAAATCACTTCTTCTCACTCTTATAGACTTTATCTTCATAGACTTTTATGCAATGACCTTATTTAACTGTTTTTGACCTCCCTTTTATGGTTTTACTTTTCTGTTTCTTACCTTGCTTTTATTGCTTTTGCAATAAAAGCACTTTTGTTTTTTTTTATTCGGCCTTGTAACTGTGTTTCGAAAAGTGCTATATAAATAAGGATTATTATTATTATATTGTTGTAATAATTTTCCAACTGTCCCACAGTCTAGACTGAAGACTTAGGATGCTTAGGATTTTGCCGTCAGAATTCACAATCATTTTTCCAATCACTTCTTAAAACGCATTTTATGTAATTGTTGCTCATTTTAAATCTGTTGTTGTTTCTTTTTTTAACCTTGTTTCATTTTATGTATTAATTTTTTTTCTAACCAATTTTCTTTTGATTGCGTTTCCCATTCTCATCTCCTCCTCAGCAGATTTTAAAGCATTTTCATAAACTCTGATTTCAGGTAAGTGCTCGGCTATATAAATACATTTTATTAGCATTGGAATAATCACTGTTTTTGAATGTGCGTCTGTGTGTGTGCTGTGTGCTCTGTATTGTTCTTTTGTCTGCACATATCTGTCTTGAACTGTGTGATTCGTGTGTGTGTGTGCATGTGTACGCCTTAATCTGTATTTTGTACATGTTCTGGAAGTACTGCAGTTTATATGTCTATCAGTCACGCTCCAGTGACGTAGCCCAGAGTTTTACCAGGTTGAAGAGGAGGTGAAGGTCTAGCTGTGGTACGTCAACTCCAACTGGATCTGACACACCAACCACCCCCCAGCCAGAACCACCGGGGGGGAGTGGGGCGGGGGGTGACCTGGCAGATGAGGTTTTCCTCCAGCTGATGCTCTAAGGTTAAGTTCACACAGGTAGCTCAGGCAACTCCGATCCAATTTCTCGTGGGTTTTTTTCCCATCACTCCCCACATGACGCGTTTCTGACGTCACATACTGCAACAAGAAGAGCAGAGAACAACGAACGTGGAGGAGAGCCAGCAATGAGAATACTTGGCTCCTCCACAACATGCCAGATACCATCATGCTTTCCTACTCTGTTTAGTCATGTTGGCTATCGCTGCACCATGCTAACTACCCACTTCTTCTGCTATTTATTCCAAACCAGAAACGTAAAACGCATCACTTCCTGTCTCCAGAGGATGTTTCCCGGTAAAGACCTACCTGACACCGGGTGTTTAGAACAGCGAATAGAAAAGCTTTCATGAAATGAAAGTGTTACAGATTGTTACTTTGAGTTTGAGTTCATGTCAAAAAAAATCCCCCAGAATTACAAGGATTCAGTGAAGCAGAGTAAAAACACGCACATACAAAATTTCAACAGATGACTAAAATAATACAAAAGTGATTCATTTATTAACATTTATTAACACTCCACTGGTTACGTTTCCAGCTTAGTGCGCTTCATCAGACTGAGGGAAGATTGGTCTGATGAAGAGCACTGAGCTTACACCTTGGGAGCAACTTTCGGTGGACGGACTCTTCTTGTTCTTGTTCCAAGTATTCACTGTTTCCCCCAGAATTGAATTCTTCTCAGGGTGGAAAAGCCTCTGAAACAACATTTAAACCATCATGGGACACTAAATCTCTCCATTGAAAGCCATACTAATAGTTTTAGGTGAGTTAGCAGCTCCTTAAGGCAGGTTTCAGACATCTGATATAATAATAATAACCAGTGCAGTATTGATCAATTCTCCAATAGATATGTAACCAATCAAACTGCATCATATCCATCATATCAGATCTGATTTTTAATAAAAGGCCAACTTTAGCTGTAAGGAGGGAGAAAGGTGAAAATAAACAGAGGGTGAGATAGGAAATGTGAAGGCAAAGGAAGAGAAACAGATAAAAGAGAAGGAATGAAAAGGAAGGAAAGGGTGTGCAGAAATGAAGTGGCAGCCCTCCAAGGTTTTTCATTGTGAGGGCTTCTGGTCAGACAGAATAAGGAGGGGGGGGAGGGGGAGGGGGAGCAATCGCCTCCTCGTGGCGATTCCACCCATACGGAGTCATGCAGGGCCACTCAGCTGTTCACCGAACCTGGCAGAAACCCGGCACTCCTCGGTTCTTTTCTCCGTGACCAGTAATGGATAAAAGAGCCTGGACCCATTTCAGCGGCGATACTTAAACCCCCATCCACCTGCCACATGGCGTTGTGTGTGAAGGAAATCAGAGAGTAATGAAAAATGGAGGCACGGAGACTCTAGGGTTGAACAATAGCGGGCTGGAGTTCCATGACTTTGGCCTTAAGATCTCCTTTCCATGTATTTCCACTTGGAGGAATTTGGAATGTGTGTAAATGTGCATGAGTGTGTGCCTTGAGCTTTGGCCGATATGTTAGTAGGAGGATTTGGCCTCAGATATCAGCCAAAAAACTTTACACATACAAAATCGTTTCAATCCAAAGGTACTGGTGTCAGTATCGGCCTTGAAAAAACGATATCAGTCGAAGTGCAGAACCACAAAAAATCATTAAATGACAAAAATGATATTTTCATTCATACATTATTATATATTATTATTATTATTATTTATATAGCACTAATTTTCTTATGTCCTTAAAATGGTCAAATTTAAAGATACTGAATATCAGCACAAAATATCGTCTGTCGGCAGCTTCAGCCCAGCAAATATTGGCCTTCATAAACCCGTATCGGTCGTACACTAGTGTGTGTGTTGTGTAACCTCAGTATGTGTGAGGAGACTTTATATGCAGCACTGAAAGCTCAATCTCTTTAATGCTCCCGGGGACTCTCGTTGACCTTCCCTCCGTGCCTCTCCCACAACCAGATGGGAAGATTGCATGGCCTCTTTATGTAAACTCCACATGTTGTCCGCAGCGCGCGCCAAACCAAAGTGAGGAAAAATGTTAGCTGTATGTTATAATAAAAATCTCTGTCTTAGAAAAAAAAAATCGGATTTCGCTGTTGATTTAATGACGGCGGGGTTATATGAGACCACCTGGGTAAGGCAGAATCAGGGAAAGTTTATGCTCGGCTGCCAGTGTCAGTCATCCTATACCCAGTCCTTCCAGGATAGTTCAACTAATCGCCGCAATACTTGCAAGAGCTTGCAATTTTGCCGAAGCGCCTTCTCCTTTTTGGGTTCTTTGTTTCGTTCTTTATCCGCCTAATTCTACAAAATAATGGTTGGCACGAAAGTAAAAGTGAAGGTGCAATAGAAACCTTGCATGCCATGAGTTCAAACTAAAAAAATCATTTAAGCTGTGACATTTTGTAGTGCCATCTATGGTGGTGCAACTATTCCACATTGCGCACCAGTATTCCACAGCAACATTTAGATGTATTGACGGGCTGTAAAATGATCCTAGTGAGACATTTCCCTTGCAAAATTTGGCCTTTCTTGTTAGAAAGCATCATCGCAGGTCCCAGTGGCATCGCAGTGGCCTTCGACTAAAAGCAATCCATTTTATCAATGAATTGAGTTAAATAAGCCATGTCTGCTTTACAGTGGCTGCACCTTTACCCCTGCACCATAAACAAAACTATATGTGTGACTGACCTGCCCAGTTTATACTGTTCCAAGTGGTTCAGAAGTGAGAAGTGTGAGAAGTAATGTGGCCCTGTTTGGCCACCTAGAGTGTATACCCACCAGAGGTCCCAAACTGGGGTCTGGAGACCCCAAGGGGTTATTTCTAAATAACATAAATACTTGTACTGGTATTTACAATAGATCTACAAGACATAGGCTACATTGTTTTCCACTGACCTTCGCTAGCTCCACTCCAGTACAACCTGTAACCTGTACTCACAATAGAAGTTCATCTTGCGGGCCTTGCACTCAGCGAAGTCAGAAACAATGCTCTTTAAGTCCAAACTCCTGGCTCTGCTGTTCTCTATGGAGAGTGTAGCCAACCCACTGAGTCTTTTCTCATCCCATGCTGCTTCTTAAATAGGACTTTATCAATTTGAGCTTGGAGAATGAACGCTCTGCGCTTGCAGCAGTGACAGGTATGGTGAGGTATAACAGTAATGCTGTGCAAACATCACTAAATGTTGCTGAATGCGAGGAGTTGGTCGGGGAAACTGGGTAATAAATCCCTGCTGTAGTGGTCCACGAGGCACTGTGCGTGCTGGTAAAGCACATCATCCTGCGCACTGGTCAGTGTGCCAGGTTGGATAGCCTGGAACAGTTTGTTAAGTTCCTGAAAAGAAGTAAATCTCTGGCTGATAATGATGTCCAAGCGGGCATTGAACACACTAACCCTGAAATGACTCTTGCCATCACTGAGCCTTTCGTCTTCACACAATTCGTCGAAGTGGGGCTTCATTCTTCTTTCGCAAATTTCCCTGAACTCGCTCTGCGCCCCCGATGTCTCCGCAAGATTCTGAGCGGTGCACTTAATCTGGTCAAAATCTTCTCTGTATGCAGTTGGTGCCTCTATAGTGTTTTGAAGGAGACGGCATGCTTTTTGGATGTCTGTATCTTTTGCCTGCAACATCTTTGACACTGCATTAATGTTTTCCAGTACTTTTGTTTGGAGTACAACAAGAAAAATGAAGCTGAAATTTTCCATTTGTTTTTTTTAGGGCTGTAGCTTCATCCCGCGCCTCTCTCTTTTTGCTGATGAGGGCGATTTTAGTTAGAGCTTTCATGATGTCTACATTACGGTATCTAAGGGCAACAAGGGCATCATGCCTCGAGGACCACCTGGTGGGGCAGAGACGTTTCGGGGTAACGTTAGCTTTCTCTGAGAGTTCTGATGAGATAATACCAGAAAGCAGCGACCATCTCTTAATGCTTTGGCCGAAAAAAGTATAAAGAGCTTCGACAGTATCATAAAATTGGCGCGTCTCTGATATATCTTTGACTGAGTCATTCACTGTCTGAATTAAGTTATGTGCGGCACAATGTACAAATTTGGCAAGCGGTTCCATCTCCATGATCCTGGCCTGCACACCTGAGTAGACGCCATGATCCTTTACACTGAGAAAGTTCCCACTGTTGGGCTGTCCCGGGATCTGATCTCCCTATGTCCTCTAAAGGCCAAATTTCAAGAGGCAAGGGTAATTGTAACATTGACAATACGCTCAAGTACCTGTCTCTGGGTATTGGCAGCATTTCTTGCATCCCTCTCTATGTTTGCATCAATTCACCCGTTTCTCTTCCACTGTTCATATATGACGCACGTGCTGATATGGACATTTGATTGTGTGTGTCAATCCTGGCTGTCAAATATCTCCAGTCTCGAACTCCTTTGATCCATGCATCATTATAGAAAGGATCACCCCGGTTTGCAAACAGCCAGCAAGGCTCGCAATAGGCGCAGTCCAAGGTGGGCAAAGAACACAGCCATGCTCGTGGGAGTTTGATACCTGCCTTGGTAGTGGTTGTGTAATAAGTGTCGGAGAAACACCTGTTGCCTTGATTTTTGTCTCTGGGGAATTGCCCAGTAAGTCTACACGAACCAGTTGCTATAATATAGCTCTTTGTATTGAAATCGGGGGGCACAGTAGCATCATCATAGAGTCCCCTATCTGTGAGGGGAACGTTTGTCAAACCTATGAGGCTGCAACGGCAGGGAAATCTCCTCCTGGCTGGCTGCTGCTACTGGGCTGGTGACAGGGCGGGTCGAAAGAAGTTGACACCGATGGTAAGCCAACGTTAGCTTCCTCCGGCTGCACAGCAACATTTGAACTTGAAGAAACAAAAAACCCATCCCACTTTTTCAGCTTACTTGTCTTCTCCTTCTGCTCGCGTTTTCTCGTCTGTGTGCCGCTTTTGTATTTAGGTTTGCTGAACATGGTTAAAAATCATTTGTTTTAAAATATTTTTAATCAAATTCTCAGTTTTGGAAGATTTGAATAATGACCAACAAAAAAATACATCAATACACAAACTGTCACTGTTATACATAGGTGGGTGAGATATAGCCTATGCTCATTGCTGAAGCTATATTTAGAACGTCAGCTCTGCTGGCGTTGTACATAATGACTCATCACAGAGGGTGTGTTTAAGGGCCCCGTTTACTGTGGTGGGGGGCCCATACCCCAGATTCACAAACTTTGTGAAGTGGGTGTTTTGTGGGGGCCCTGTGTGTGAAGGGGGGGGGGACCCATCCATGATAAGTCGTGATTGGTAAATTTTAAATCACAATTTATGAATGGGTCCCTTATGCTTCGGGCCCCCGGGCAGCTGCACCGCTCGCACCATTGATAATTACACCAGTGATTTCACCTTTGAAATACATTGAAATTATTGCTGTCCCTTACGACAGTTCGGTCTGTATTAGTAAGAGGATACCAGTATCGTCTCTATTTTAATTATTTTAGATCTTAGTGCAGCCTCTGACACTTTTAAAAGTTTATGCTGAAAGTTTTAGAATTGATTTAAAAATGTTACTGATAACATTTAAGGCACTGCATGGTCTGGCCCCCAGCTACATATCAGACCTTTTAACCAGGCTAAAGACGAAAGGTGACCAGGCTTTTGCCGTCAGAGCCCAGGGGCTTTGTAACGCCCAGCCTGAGGAGATCAGGCCAGCAGAATCAGTTTTAGCTTTTAAATCTCCTCTTAAAAAGCCTTTATTCTAGTGGTTTTATCTTGCATTCAGTTTTTATTATTTTATTCCTGTATTGTGTATTTTTATTTTTCATTTCCTTGTT
This sequence comes from Monocentris japonica, assembly GCA_900323365.1. NCBI lineage: Eukaryota > Metazoa > Chordata > Actinopteri > Trachichthyiformes > Monocentridae > Monocentris > Monocentris japonica. Next base: position 15,197 of record OOFE01021817.1, on the reverse strand, counting down.
TTAAATTTTTATGCACCTTGATTTTATTTCTTCAGTTGTATTTTGTACTATGACATTTTGGCTTTTTCATGCTGTAAAGTACTTTGTAACATTTGTTTTGAAAAGTGCTATACAAATAAAATGTATTATTATTAGTATTGGAAAGATGATTTTCTGAGTATAACGGTATATATTTTTGTTATGGAAACTGATATCACAACTACAATAAAAATGCTGTTGTTAACAGTTCAAACTGTATGAGTTCACAGTCAGTGTCTTAGTGATTGCCAGTAGACAAGCTACAGGCTATACTGTATATCTATATCTGTAGAACAGACTAATCCGCCTCTGTTGTTGTGCCCCACGGTGAAATCAGGGGGAGGACTTTGGATTGGTGTACTCCCTTTTGTTTGTTTATTTGTTCTTTTGTCCGTCCGTTCTTTGTATCACACTTAATATCTCAGATGCCACGGATTGAATTTAGACAAAACTACAGGGAATGATGCATCTCACCACTGCACTCCATCATTTTCAAAATTACACTGGCTCATGGGGGGGGGACACTACAATTACAGTTCAAAATACGGTGACTGGCTTGGAGGAGGACAACATCATTCATGGGGGATGGCGTGTTGATGGTTGGAGACTGTTGCTTATGCTCAGTGATGCTAATTGGATAGCCCTGTGCCATAAGAGTAAGACCATTCTTGGATTGTGGAGTAAGGAAAAGCTCAAGGGTTTTGATCAAACATTAACTCCTCTCAAAAGGTTTGTTTCTGAGTAATTTGTATCAACTTCCTGGTAGCATTTATCAGTAACGCTAGTACAAGTCTACAGGGTATGAGAACATTACTCTTAAAATCACATGGCTATCTTTATCCCATATAACTACATTTTCTAGTTTTCTATTGGACAAAAACAATGGTGTAGCTTACACAGAAATTATTAATGACAATTTACATTGCAAAGCACTGTAGATTGAAATAGAGAACACAGCAGGAGATCAATAGTAAAGTTAGAATGCGCTTTACTGAAGGTAAGATCAGATCAGGACAAGATCACTCATGGAGGTCACTGTGAGTACAGTGAAATCCAACAGTCAAGTTAGAATGTAGTTCACTGAAGTGTAGTCATACGTTAAAATAGGCAGTTCAGATGAATTCAAAAGTAACAATCAATTTAGGACAGTATTAGGACTGTAATGTACAAGGTAGTTGAAATTGTAAACTACAGTAAACCAAAATTCAAGTATCAGTTGTTAAAAATATTAACGTAAACAACATTGCCAGTGCTATTTCTGAGGTCATCATTTACTGTAACAATAGCATACAATACATTAACTCTTTCAATAAATAAGCATAGAATCTTTCCTTAAAACCTTAAAAAGTTGGATTTGCACATTTTCCAGTAAGTTATAAATAGAATAATAAATATGAAATAAATAAATAAATAAACAAAGCTATCTGAAACTACAAAAATAAAAATCAGAGCTCAGTAGTCCTTTCTTTCAAAATAACCGTGGGGTTAATGTCACTACTGCGTGAGTGGGATGTGCTTGAGTTGATGATTATGGACCCTGTCTCTTTTATGTCAGGCACATGAAAGGACGCCACGGGACAGGGGCCATTCACGTTGTCGCAGACTAGCTTCTGCAGAGAGGCGGTGTTGACGATATCAAAGCCCACGCTGCCTCCAAAGGTGCTAGGCTTCCAGTACTCCGGAGAGCAGATGGGGTTTCCCATGAGGCCCTTGAGGGAGTAAGGGGCTCCCATCTCCACCATGGTCTCCCCAAAGATGGAGTTGGGCCTGGGCTTCTCTACCAGCAAGGCTGGATAGAGTTCCACAGCATCGACGTGTCCGTACAGCTCCTCCAGCACTGCAGCCATTTCTTTCTCTCCTGAGTTACACAAGAGGAAACAGCATTGGTTAGTTTCTCAGCCTGGCTTTTCTCACTGGCTCGGCAGCTGCAAAGACAGCAGCTAGTCTAAATATGACCACCTGTGTTTTGCCTGATTGAAATCCAGCACACACACAAATAATAAATACTGATTTCTCTTCCTGTTTTTACTTCTCTCTTTCTCTCTCAGACACACATACAGACATTTTGCTTTCCTCATCAATCATAGTCTCTCTTTCACTCTTAAATCAACATTAAATCCTCTTTTCTTGAGCAATTTGCTGCATAACTGCAATTTCCCCTCGGGGACAATAAAGAGCCTTCTATCTATCTATCTAGCTAGCTAGCTAGCTATTTAAATCTTCCTCTCTGAAGCACTACATCCTCTGCCTGTTTATGTCTTGCTTTCTGCCACGACAAACTGCTTACACTATCTCAAGCTGAAGTGAACATCTGTTTTTTACAGGCATGGAAATAAATTCCTAACTTCCAAAAACCTGCCCAGACCAGTTTGATGGTTTTTCAACACACATCTCATCAAATATTGAAATATGTCCATAATGTTCAGGCACTGTGCATCAGAGCCGTACAAATAGATATTAAAAACTATAGTGTTTGGACATGTTTCTAAAGCTTGCGTCTAATTCCTGCAAATAATTTCACAACAATGCTGTTGACAATGCAACAATAGTGAAGAAATTATCAACAACATTGCTTCAGACATGTAGGTGCACCTTATTTTGATGCACTGGCAATAACCTCTTCAGTAATCTTTTTTTTTGTCATATGATCTTATCCTTTCCACCTAACAGTGGGCTTTTGCGTAATCTTCAATCTGTCTCACCTGTGAGGTCTTCAAATGACGTGTAGGGCTTCATGGAGAATCGTTTCCTGTAGGCGTTCAGAGACTGGTAGCGCATTTTCCTGCTATCCTCTATCGACTTCATGGCCACATGCATAAGCGCCCCGGGGACATTTCGACCACCAGCAACCTAAACAAAGGACAAGAGGTGAGTTGTACGGTCTTAAAGCAACAGCAGTGCTACAATCTCAAAGCAACAACTATTACTACGAGCACTAGTAGTTCTTACCTGTCCAGCAATCTGATTGGTGAAGGACTCCACCAGGTTGTTAATGCCATGCTGTGTCACCATGGAGGTGTTGAAGACAAACTGTTTATAGCTGTAAACCTGCTCCTCAATGTGGAACGCATTGGGCATCAGCGGGTGCCAGTGGTAGAGGGTGTTGAACTCTGATGAGATGCGATTCTGGTATTGGAAGCGCTGGTTGAACAGCAGCTCGGGATCAAACTTCAGCTTGAAGTGATAGCCGCTCAGGTGCTGCACATAGTCCTCAATAACTATCTTGATGGTCTCACCTACAAGAGAGATGTTCTGATTAGAGAGATTGCATACTACAGACCATGTATCCAGCAACACGTTTGTGAACACACCCCACCAAAAAATTTCATTTCCTCCTCCTAAAGTCGAAGCAGAAGATAATATCTAACATCTCAAAGCGGAAGATAGTTTCTCACATTTCTCAGTGATAAACCCTATTTCACGCAATGGACCGTGGGAACTCTCTGTGACAGTAAAACAGTGAAACTTCCTCTATTCCAAACTACTCCATGCGAACTGAATTAACAGCTTCATAAAGTCATCATAAACTTTATTTTGTCGCATTTCATTTCCTAGAGCTATTTCACCTCAGCAGGCTGGCTAATTTTCAGCTGGGTTCCCTGCGATGAAACATAAATACCTCACACACTCACCAATCAGAATGAGCCGTGAGGTCTGGAAGAGCCTTTCGTCATCCCAGTCGGGGTGGATCTCCTTCAAGACGTCACACACCCGGTTGTGTTCCCGGAGCCAGATGGTGGCATACATCATCAGACCAGGGACCAGTCCGAACGCCTCATGGCCCACAGCGAAGCGTTGAGAGTTGGGCACTTGATCAGGGTAGTGCATGTCAGCACCAACTTCCTCTACTGTCGGGGGGTACACCTCTCCATCCACTATCTACATAGTCACAGAAGAGAGGTAGCAACTGTGAGAAACTGCTGTGGTTCCTCGAGATGAAGATGTAGAAACACGTCAGAGTTAAAGCTGAGCATATGACTGTCTGAACAATATGAGTCCCATACCTTAAACCTAAGCTTGCCATCTTTGAAGAGTCTGAGCTTGCGTTGCCTCTCCAGGGTATCTCCATAGATGTGGTTGAGGTCCACCTGAAAGCATACACAATCGCATTAATACACGTTTTATTTTCAATCGTAATTGTGCCTGTTGTCTCTCTGTGTCTCGCTTTCCCTCTCTCACAAAATGAAATCTTGATCTATGCAAGGGAATATGATGTAACACAGTCTGATTTACTGCATGGTGTAATGTGAAAAGATTATCAAAAAAATGTCTTTTCACTATTATGAGCCTTTCTCTTGCACTGATCCTAGTACTGTGTGACATGACTCCTCACCCCATGGCCTTCAGTTTTGGTGAAGGCAGGTCCCTTCTTCATGTCAGATTTGAAGAACTGGTGGGTGAAGTGCTGTGCGAAGAAGGCAAACATCAGACTGGTGCCCTGAGGGTCTGGGATGAACTGCCTCCTCATCAGGAGCTTCTCAGCCAACAGCTTGATATCAGGCAACTCCTTTTTACCTGAGAAAACAATGCAGAACATGAATACACACAAATACACATGAATAATCATACATAAACAATATAGAAGCCAGCCGTTTACACTGGCTGGTTAAATCTGGATGTTATACATTGACACTGAGCCTGATTCAGATATGATGATGATTCAAGTCTACTTGTAAGTAAAGCTTTAGCTATATGTTTAACTCTATTTTCAATATAAAAGGTTTTGAACCATGGTTGGTTTTTACTCTTGTTTCAAGATCTTACTTGTTATTTATGACCCACTTTATGATCTATCTTTGCAAAGATTGGTTCTAGTACTTCTGCATGTTTGCAGTGGCTTGACTGGTTTCATGAATGTTAATTTTGGCTGGTTGGTGCAGGTTTTGCTGCAATTTCCGCAGCACACTGTGGGTCTGCTAACCCAGCAGCCATTTGGCAAGTAAATACCGTGATGCAGTTAAGCCAAGCCATTCTTGCTCAGTATTCAAGAATCTGAGAAAACAGGTTTTCCAAAGGCAAGGAGAGTGCACTCACCTACTACTCCCATAGGGGTTGGGCAATCCTTTGACACAGGGGGGAGGGTGCGTGTATAGTAGGAAAGGTTGGAGTAAGCTTCCCAGCTTTTGTAGTCATAATCCGCATTGAAAGTAGGGGGGCTATCAATCAGGTGGGATCGGGCTGGAAAAAAAATAAAATGAAGCATATTATTTTTACATCTTTTTGATAAACACTGCAGCTTTTTTTTAATATTTTCATTACAATGTTTAAGAAGTTGTTTGAATCTATTATGGATGAATTCCAGTTATTTTTAAGACTTACATGTCAGCACATATCTCATGATAGCATCCCTGAGAAATGAGATGTTGTTGATAATGTTCCAAAACCCCTTGAAGTGGGTGAGAAGGTAATGGATGCTGTTAGGGGATGGCTTCAGAGACACTTTGATCCAGGTGAAAAATTCGGCTGGAAAGAACAATTGGGAATGTCAATTAACAATCAAATAAAAGAACATTAATTAATTGAATTGTATTTGATTTATACAATTCTTAACGTCACTTACGAGTTGTGCAGTTTTGCCCATAATATCCGGTACGCGTGCAGTCACACTCATAATCCTCTGATCCAAGAGAGGTGCATACACCCCTGTTCTGGCATGGCTCTGAGCAACACGGGTTACCTGTTCAGACAAAGTTTGGCGTCCATTGAGAATTCAGTTTAATGGTGATACCAAGCGCAAACACTTTAATGGTATTTTTTAAATCCCCTATGGTATCACTATTTGTATATTATTTGTATAGAAGGATTCTATAAAACTAGAAACCATATATAATATAGCATAGGAATACATATATATAAACCGTTGTCAGAGATCAAAAAGAAAACTTCTGAGACAGACTCTCAACTATTACTTATCGGCCAACACATATTATCAGACATTTCTAGACAATAATCTTTTCTCATGCTTACCCCCTTCGCAGATAAGAAAGCTCAGTGCCAAAAGTAAAACCGTAGCTGTGTTTATGTTCATACTCCAATGCCTTTGACTGGTTCTCTTCTTCCCTTGTCTTCTATCCAGTAGTTCCAACTCTAAGGTTGGGGGCGAATCTGCAGCACTGAGCTCCGGTAGCGTTTATATGCCGAGCAGGGATACTGTGTGACGTCACACCGGGATGCCGATCACCGCTTGAATGAATGCAACTGGTGGAACTAATTCATAACCAACTAATCGCCGAGTAATAACTGACCTTATGGAAAATTTATTCTTACACAATCAAATTATATCATCTGCCGACAGTTGATTTGTGGTTAATATTTCGGCACCAAAAAGACATTACGGGCAATTTAAACGACTTCTTCCCATCTTTTAGTTGCCCTCTTTGTATTATCTGTATAACCAAATGGAAATATTTAAAATAATTTAACAAAATGTGTATATGTTCTGCAGACGTTATATTATTCTTATAGAACTTTTTCGTATCGATATACGCAGAACCAAAAGTACTTTTAGCGAGGAATTACTTTGAAAATGAACTTCCTCTGAATATTCCTCTGGGTAAAATTGTATTTTTCATTGACATAAGGACGGAGACGAATATAATAGCAGATGAATATCCTATAACAATAACAAGCAACTTTTCAGGGAGCAAATATATATAAAAGTAAATAGAAAAAATGAATATATATGCTTCCTGAAAAGTTACTCAATAGTAATAATAATAAACTTTATTTGTATCGCACTTTTCAAAACAAGGTCACGAAGTGCATCACAGAACACGTCAAAACAAGTAAAAAAGTGTTATAGGATCTATAGGATGAGGCAATAAATCAATCAAATAAGCATTGACTTTATGTGTGCAGAGATAGTTGAGTGGTTTGCTATTCACTTCGACCATGTATCCCTGCTGACCTTGGGTCGGACCCTCCACCGCTGACTCTTCTGTCTTCTGCTTTCCTGCACTCCTGCTTTCCTGCACTCCTGTTCACTGTCAAAACTCTTCTCTTGAGCAAATTTGACAGTATAGATGACAACAGAAACTATTTGTGTGAAATTCAATGATCGTTGGTAGCTGTGTTGGAGAAAGTGAGATTTTAGAGCATTTTGGAATAGTTGTAGCTGGTAAAGTGAGGGGCTTTTCATTCAAATCATTGTCACCAAAGCCTGACAGTCCACGAGCACCCCTGCTATCACGTTTGCTCTCAGTAACGACAAAGAGCTTTTGCACCCTCCAGTGGAAACGTTACGCACTGAGCGCGTTTGTCAGTTTCCGAACTCACTTTTGCTCGGAGCGTTTTGCTACTTTTTCTTGTCTCGCCAGTAGTTTGATAGACATCCTTTCCGTTTTCTCGGAGTTTGTGTTCGTTAGATAAGTCCTGACTTCCGATTCCCTAAACTTGAAGCCTACCGCAAACTGCGATCCGCGTGACGGCTGTGTGGGTCTTTCGAGCCACTGTAGCGCCTGCTCCACCTCCAACCGTACAGTGGATCCATATTTCTGCACAGCATGAGATATTTTTCAGGATTTATGAGTTGTTAGCACACTCCCGACAAGGTATGTGGGTATTTACTTTAATTTAAAAGTAAACGAAAATTGGTGTGTTTGTTTGGCTATTAGGTCTGGAGAGGAATTTGTAGAAGAAGGTGAGTGCGTAACGCCAGCCAGTATAGTGCTTGAACCAGCGTCTTCTTGAACAGTTGATTTTACGCAACTAAAAGTAAGAGGCAACTCCAAACTTTCTATTATTAATAATTACAGAATAATATTACCGAATTCACCAAGTAGTGTTAAGTCCATTCAATACGTAAAATTCTGAACGATTACAGGTCAGTGTGAACAGATGCAACAGGAACTTACAGCATAGAAAGTACAGTGCAGTAAACGCGTGACATGGATAAAGATTTATTTTATATCGTGGTATATACTTGCCATATATTAAACGATCACACACATAATTAGAAATGTATAGAATGAGACTTCCAATCAGATGGTATAACTTTATCCATCATGGCATATCGCACACTCATACCATGCATACCTTGTCAGAACTGACCTGATTCAGGCCAGCCAATAAGGAGCAGGCATAACCGGTTGCATCGAAGTAATACGTTTTGTATGAAGCCTACAGTTAACTGTACAGTGGCATTGCTATGTTCAGCTGGCAATGGTACAACTTCTCCCTCACGGAAAATCTCTATTATATTTCCATAGGAACTTATAGTGTTTCGTTGGCACTCAGTAGTGAGTTTATGCTACTTTATTATACCTTATTATACTTAATGTGCTTTTATCTCCTATGCTATCACTATAATATCCCCACAATCTTCCTTTAGTGACTTTTTTGCTGTGATATCTGTATCATGTCCGTCTAAAATGTACTAGATGATTACTATAGGACTGTATTCGCTTTGTGCGCCTCTGCAGTGACATGAAAATTGAACGACATGGCATTTATGTGTTGGCTAAGCAGCTTCCATGCACTTTAATTGCATTGTGCACTATGAATCAAGGGTACAGTTAGTTTTAGAGAGAGAGAGAGAGAGAGAGAGAGAGAGAGAGAGAAAGAGAGAAAGAAAGGCAGGGATGTAAGATTGCGTGAGACTGAATATAAAGCCAATGGGACAAGGACTCCAATATAACCCAACAGCCTTGAAGAAGACCAAGGACAGTAAGGAAGTCAGACAAGCT